>JAANDG010001154.1:0-10117 GCA_036852015.1 Pelodera strongyloides | reverse complement strand
GTTTAAAAGATAAAAATACAATAAAGAACAAGTATACTTCAGATTAAAATGTCACGAACCGGGTCCTCGAATAACATAAAGGAATTGGAAATGCGAATAAAATCATATCGTTTTGTTGCTTATTCCGCAGTCACTTTTTCTGTAGTGGCAGTTCTCTCTGTATGCGTCACACTTCCCTTGGTAGGCGTTATAAGAGTACTATATTTATTACTATTTTCCTTAAGTGATGTAAAATACCTGGAAATACCCTTAATACGGTAAAATTTGTAAATTGTTAAACAAAATAAACCACAAGTTCCCAAAAAATGTTTAGTAAACTAACAATAACTCAAAAGTCTATGAAAACTAATTTTCAGGTGCATAACTATGTTCAACACGTAAAACGTTCAATGGAAGGAGGAATCGTCTTTTGCAGGGTTTGAAAATGAACTTCTTCTCTCGAATTTTTCATTTTTTCGAAGTACTACTGATTTGTCAATTTATTTTCTATGCTAAAAATACAACCCTATGTTTGCGAAAACAATTTGCGAAATCGGTTTGACACATCATACACAATTTTTCTCAGGAAACGCTGAATGTCTGTTGCACAGCCACAGAGCTTCATTAATGCAAACTCCCATAGTAGATTTACAATATTTACACATTCATAATCAGCTTTGAGCTACAAGTTGGTGTTACTCATTGTCAGCATGCTTTAGGGCGCAGCTGGCGATATTTGGAATGAGGTTCATGAGCTGAAGTTGGAGGTCGCCGCCCCAAGGAGCAACAGAACAGCACGTGAATCGTCATATAGTGCGGGATCTGCAGCGGTCACTGGAGGTTCACAGGCAGCTGGTTTGTTTGAAAAGCGTTTTGAAATCATCACTTTAGCACGCCGAAGACGGTTAAATATATTCTGGTATATAACAACTTTCTTCAAAAACTTTGTATGACCTTTTTATTTTTTTCGAAGTCAGTCACATATACAGTAATAAAAAATCGACGTGTTGAACATAATGCTAAGATTGATGAAAAGATTCCATTTAGGAGGCTGCGAGGCTTGCTGCCTTCCCGGTCCAGCCGGTCCCACGGGCACTCCCGGAAAGCCTGGTAATCCTGGACGACCAGGAGCTCCTGGAATGCCTGGAAACCCAGGAAGCCCCACAGCAACCTTGCGACCCGACTCCTCCTCCATGCAAGCCTTGCCCTGCTGGCCCTCCCGGACCCCCGGAGCTCCGGAGACGAGGATGCCTGGTCCCCTGGGGCGACCTGGAAAGGAAGCACCTCCTGGTGAACCTGGTCCAAAGGGACCCCCTGGTTAGTAGAGGACTTAGCAAGCTTGCACATTGACCTTTTACATATGCCAATTATTTTACGTAGGCAAATTTGTTACATTTTTTTGATAACCAGTCATTCCCAGTTCTGAATAATAGACTTTGTCTTAATTCGAGTTGTTGTGGCGTTACATTTTGGCCGATTTTTTCCAAATTCGGTGTGATCATAAAGTTTGTCTTAGTTTGGATCCTTTTCAGGACCACCCGGAAACCCGGGAGCACCGGGAGCACCCGGTTCCCCTGGTAAGAACGCAGAGAGTTCGCCTCTGGTTCCTGGAGAACCCGGCCCTGCCGGCCCACCCGGACAACATGGACCTCCCTGGAAAGCCAGGTCCCTACCCTGGGCAACGGGAAACAAGGGTCCGCCTGGACTATGGACCTCCCGGGGCAGAAGGCCCACCAGGCCCACCAGGACAGCCTGGACCTGCTGGACAACCAGGAGAACGGGGAATATGTCCCAAATATTGCGCCATCGACGGAGGAGTCTTTTTCGCGGACGGAACCAGGAGATAAAACAAGTTGCCTTACCTTACGCCTTATAGGAACAATGAATAATCTCATAGTGAACTGTAAAGACATAATTGTAACCCTTTGTACTTTGAACTTTGAAAGGACTTTATGTACATGATCAGTGGCGATAATAAACTATGTATAGTATACATGTATCCTAACTAGCATGAGCATGAACGCAGCAACACTCGGCATACTTTTGGATTTGGTTTGGGTTCTTGGGCATGCTTGAGTTAGCGGCTGTATTAGATTTTCCCCAAAAGTAGTACAAACACGTACTTTTGAGTGCCCGGATACTTATGACGTGCACTGTATAAACAGTTGTAAAAAACGACTTTCTGTGACTAAATGTTCTACATGCAAAGCGAGGACACATCAACTGAAAAGGGACTAAACGATGTAAACGATTAAATAAATAATCCTTTTTACAATCGATAATTTCCCCCATGGGGTCCATGTCCATGTGGCCCGAGAGGTCCATTCTTTGTGTGAAATAATCCAACTTTGGAACAGGCTTTTGTAGTGCCAGTGTAGGTTGGCTTGATCTTGTCTGAAATACTAACAGTAAGTACTGAGGCTGCTTTCACTTAGGGAGGGGCAGGCTAAGGAAAAAAACGAAAACCGAAAACGTAAATTCACGTGAATACTTTAATCAATTCAAAATAGACGAATACCCATTCGATTAGATATGCCTGTAATTTTCCACAACTGTACAAAATAAGGCACGTATGCCTTTTTTCAAACTAATTAATTTAAGAAAATATCCAATAACGCACCACCTCGTGAATTGTTGCTGGCAGCAAGTGCCTTTTGGAATGATGCCGTTTCTGATGCTCCGTTTTCTTCGAAATTCTAATTCGTCTCCTCCTTTTGTCTGTCGTCTTCTGTGCTTCAATCTTGACTTTGGTCACCTCTGGATTAAGGAGAAGTGTCTTGGGACGAGACGATTTAACTAAAAAAACTGTTTGTAACAGCACCTCTTGAAAAGGCTAAATTGAATTTTTCCGGTATTTGACTGAAGTCAAGCTGTAATAAACAGTAAGGGTAATTAATTAATTAAGGAAAAACTGACCATGATATATTCGGGGGCGCTTGTTTCCAGACGTTTGTGTCATCGCTGGAAAAAAATACTCTGTTTCATCATTTTCTATTAATTAATTAATTTATTGGCAAATTTGAACTGAGAGACTGGAAGCTAGCAGGTAGCGGATGAAATCGTTGTCTTTACATGCAGTTGCAGTAGTGTACGACTCCATTGCCAATTAATATCTTACTAAAACTTACTGATCCTTCGTTTTGCGTGAATTATCCAACTTATCCATCGTATGATTACAGAATATATTTTTTTTACTTTTTTCATCACTTTTTACGTTACATTTATTTCCATTTTTTTTTATTTCCACTTCAATGTGTTTAGCATGTTAAATGTATTCATTTTAGAAATAAAAAATTGTTTACATCTGCTTTACAATTATATTTAAATATACATAACATACCATTCTTCTGTGTTGTCACCTCATCTTCATTGCAATTGCTTGAATAAATTAGCGGAATAGCAGCACAAAGAGTTAGGAATAACAGTACATTCATGTGGATAATTATTGGCCTGAAATGAATATTTTTCGTATGTGAATTTGTGAATTGTATATTAGTATATTAGTCAATTAAAAACGAATAGTTGGTGAAAAAAGAGTAAAAGAGGTGACTAGTATAAGAACCAACACAGAGCTGAAGAATTTATTGTGTATTCAGCATTATTTTCAGTATAAATCTTTGTCTTTTCGTTCCAAGGAGATGTTCTAGATTTTAAATTATTTATGATTACTCCTTCTATGTAGCTCTGAGAAAAGAAGGAAAACCCACCCATGAGGGATTTTAATATATGCCCATCTAATTGGAGAGCACCAAGCGATACACAACTTGAAACAAGCCAGTATTAATATTCTTATAACTTATAATACTGCTACGATAATAAGGTGGTCATTTGGCTCGCAGAAAGAAGGGGAAAATCTACCTATCAGAAAAAAGGGAAGACACCCATGAGGGAAAGTCTCTACGTACATTGCTTTGCATAACTATGACAAAAGAATCTTGCAAAATCAAATCAGTCGCCGTTTCGTAGCTCGGAAACCGGCTTCGATTATTTAGAAACTCACACTCACGAATGATGCTTAACTTGGTGCTTACAATAAATATAACTTATTGTAAAATGCTTTACTTAGAATGATAGTAAGTCTAAATCGAAATGACAAATCAATCACTGCACCATAATGAAATACTTAGAAATGTGGTTTTGAAAGCATCTACATCATATTTTTGCTTCTCAGGTAGTTCTTGGTATGCTGGACAAAATGTGCGAATGGACAAATAAAGCAATAAATATGAAGTAATTTGATACCGCCATTCCTTTTTTCCCACGTTTTCCCGTTTTCTGTGGGTAATTCGGAACTCAAATTGAAAGAGCGCCCGGAGCTATTGACAGGAATTCCAGAAAATTATAAATTTCTAATATTTAGATTTTGAAATATGCGAAAGGCGAAAGCTGTAAACAGCTTCAACAAGGATAGCCATGTTTTTTGAGCATTTTTGAAGAGTGAGCAGGTTGTTATTCACAGTTTGAGAATAAGTTTGAAGTCAGTGTACTGTGCACAAATTTGAGAATTCTTTTATTAAAATTTGAGTAGCCTGCACAATTTACAAGTCTAATAATGGTATCCATCGAATATTATGCGCAAGTTCATAATTACATATTCATAAAAAATGCTTGAAACGCATTTCATTTCAATGAATATTAACAATAGCCCGTATTCTCGGGTCGACGGGAATGTTCCGTTTGGGAGCTCATTCGTATGCAAATTTTTCCTCCAGCTAGTTAGATAGTCGAGAAATTTGCATACAAAGATTTCCCAAACGGAACGTTCCGTCGACCCGAGAATACGGCTAATAAGGGGAAAAAAGTAATTGCTGATAATGCTAAAAGCACCAAAAAAAAGCATTTCAATCAAGCAATTAACGCAAAAGAATTTTTGGAAAAATGAGATGTGACCGTCGTTTTGATGCAATTGTAATTAGAAATTGATAGAAAAAAAGGGAATGAAACTGGAGAAGTGTGTGAATTACAGACTGATTGAGAAAATACTTCCAGAAAATGGAACATTAGAGGATATGTGGGCAAATAATCGAAATTTGGAGCTTCAACATAATTTGTTATGCAATAATAATTACGCAATCTGCATCACTGATGCTGAAGGGTTTGCAACTTTGAGCAAGCATCATAAGATGTTTTAGTATCTTGGAACAACTTCAGTGCAATATGTGAAAGTCACGGAACGTAAATTACTGATGTAAATTGAAATAACATGCTCGCTTGTAGGTATAAAAATGACATAAAAATAGGTGCTTTCTTGTGAGAAGCTCGAGTGCGCCTCAGGGAATACTTAACAAAACGAATCACATAAGGACATAAGTCAGCCAAGTGGCACAAATACACGTTAAAAGCACAGCATGGATTTACAAATTTATGGAGAGAGAGATGGAGGGAAAATATGAGAGAGAGTGAAAGATAGACATTGACAGAATTGAGAGAGAGATAGAGAGAGAGAGAGAGAGAGAGAGAGAGAGAGAGAGAGAAGAAGAAGAGAGAGATACAGAGAGAGAATTCGCAATATTTACTTGTCTTCAAAATAAGAAGATTTGTGTGGTAGACAATCCATCATTTTTGGAAGCCCTCTTTTTTTGCCCTTCTGAAAGTAAAGTGCTTTTCTCAAATCAAGAAGAATAAAAACAGACAAAAGGGCTAGAAAGGGGCTAACTTCCTTATATATATTCATACAAAGTAAAAACCTAGGATAATGCGTTTTTGTGCTAATGGAAAATTCGCGGTTCTGGAATTTTTTTGGAAATTGTGGGACGTCATTGGGGTAACTAGTTTTAGCTGACATACGAATTACTGTATACGGCACTAGTTGGAGACAGGACCAGGAGTTTGAACATGATCAACAACGGAACGTGACCATTTGATAAAGGACCAACAGCGGCACGTTATCAGCACATGACTATGAAGCCACTTTGAATAGACATCGCGGCTATGACCATCGTTTCGTTCATAACTACACACGTAATGAATGTACGGTCTACGCTCTACGCCCTTGCCGTAAATATTAAAAACAGCACAACTCTCCGGCAGAAACTCAAATCTTTCACTTTTGTAAGAATTTTCGTGCATCAAAACCGTCGTGCTCACGAAATGACAATTTGACAAACATTTTCCACGATCCCAATTTCCCCTCTCACCGACAGAAATTCGGGATTCTGCGTGAAATTATAATGATCAACACCGTTTGCTGCTTGATAGCAAATAGGATAAAAGGGTAGCATACACATCGGCTCATTTTGCTATACCAGAACCCGGTCATAGGGGAGCCACCAAAAGTAACCAATTGAACCTCACGACCTCAGGATACGAAACATCAACGCAACATAGAAGATGAATATAAGCAGCAACTTCCCGGGTAGTCTTATTATGGCCAGTATGGGCACATTTCAGACCACATCAGTTCAAGAAGAAAATATTGCGACAGTTGTGAATATTTAGAACCGGACGGCGCAGAAGCTTGCATCCGTGCCGCCTCCGAAGGAAGAAGTACACGCCGCGACGCTTCTTTATGGGGTAGCAAAGGAGATTTCACCTGAAAAGGTTAAGAATTTGAAGCAAACTTGCCAAGGACTACTCTGGTAGCCAAAAGTACCAAGTCCCGTTCCGAGTGTAGATCCCGGTACGCGTTTCGGAATGCGTACCGGGATCTTCTACCCCGACGATTACGCCGTCCGTTTCACAAAAGTTCAGTACCGTAGTCGAAATATTGACTACGGTACTCTTTGTTTTGCAGGATTCGAAATTCGAACCATCGGCCTATTTCCTAGAAAGCAACGCATTAGACACTGTGCTATCCGCGCGCGTTACTCAAGGTGTTTTGTGGAATATAACCCGCTTCTCGTTAAAAAAATCGAGTATGAATTCGGACCGCGTACCGGGATCTTCACTCGGAACGGTACCCGGTTCTTTTTCGAATCGGTACGTAACCGCATTACGTTCCGAGTGCTCGTCCCGTGCACCCGGTACGTTTGCAAATGGCCCGAGTACTCGGAACGGTCCGTTCTCCAGCATAGTATTTCCGAAAGTCAAACCCAGTATTCAATCTCAAACTAAAGTTAGTGCGGCACAAAGAAGAGAAGCGAGAAAGTGGACGGGCTGCCTTTTTCTGATCAGCTGATAACACTTCGATAAATTCAAACAAATTAAAAATCTTGTGAAGTTTTCTTGTAAGCACAGATTGAGTGAGGTGCTGAAGTGACGATAGTATGCAAACTCGCGTGTTGTCGTACGTTTATTTTATTTGGTTTTGAACGCGCTAGTTTATGGGTTGTAATCGATAGGTGGGTTGTTTGTGTGGGCCACTCGGTCTTCCTAGAACTACATAATGACTGCTGATCATATATTCAACCATTTACTGTTTAGAAAGGTTAATTATTCATTCTTTACAAAACATAAAATCTCAAAATCAGCGAATTTACAAATGTTTGAAGAAATGAATGGAGACGCAGAAAAGAAAACAAAAATGAAGACACACGCTGATGTGAGATCGTTCTCAAGTCTAATTTTATGAAAGCTTAACGGGACACTTACCGGGTGCAAACGTTACCAATCCGCCAATAGCTACGCTGTCACGTGCTTACAGCAGCAAGCTTCTCGTCTCTCATTTGAGCTCCATTGATAAACCTTCAAAAATGCACTCCTATAAGACCAAAACACATTTTTGTGTTATTTTCGGATAATTAGGAGTATTTCTCACCCAATAAAGTTTATCACAGGTTCGAATAAAACGGATTATTTTCACGAAAGTCCATGCGCGGCTCGTTTTGCGTTCCCATCGGGTTGGATTTCAGACGTGACGAGATATCACGGGAAACAGGAGACGGAGTGAGAAGACAGGGGAAAAGTGATACTTTCCGAGTATTGAAAGTTACTCACACATCATCTGACTGAGTGTAGATCCTTCCGAGTCATAGAGTGGATATACGTTATATTTTATTCATTGTATTTAAAGCGAAATACCATCTGGTTTCTGAAACGCATCATGGGGCAACTGAATGCGTACGTATTTATGCTAATTTGCTCGAACTTAGCTCGATATTTTATGCTAATTTATGTTCATTTGCATATGCTCGTTGGAGAATTCTGAAGTACTAGATGCGTTTCAAAAATCGGCCGGTGTTTCGCTTTAAAGTTATGTTAGGGCGTGTTTCTGGTACCATCGTCCGTCCGAGGTTTCTTATTTGAATATTCGTTTATCACATGAATAATTGCACTACAAACTCCAAGAAAATGGTTAATTGCCAGAAAATCAAATATAATGACGAGCAATTAATACTAATATATCTTCTACATATTCAAAATCGGATTTAAAATTCCTAATTATGACTAGTGCAGTGCCACGCGCATCAAAATGGTGTTCTCCCTAGCCCGTGGGCTACTATACTACCTTACCTTTCGATTAACTAAAGACTGATAGATTTACCTTTACGATTGAGTGTCGTTTTGTGGATCAATAATACCGAAGGTTATAAGGGGCAGCTGCATACGACAACCATGCATAGTGTTCGGGACGAAATGCCTATACTAGGCAATGTGCCTGGGTTGTCTAAGTCTTACGATGGTTTATTCAAAGCGGTCATTGATCTGAACATCGGCCGAATTATATATATGTGAAAGTTTCTCAAATGCACCGTTTATTTTCTTCTTTGAAGGTACAAATTTAGAGTACAAATTTCTGTCCACGCTACGAATCCAGGCGTTTTTCAAAGTATATGAAAGCTTTATTATTCGTGTTATACGGAACTTATAATTCTTCGTCACATGATGGAACCCTCAATTGTCACGTTCACATCTCACACGTGTAATTTGATGCGAAACTCTCACAAATCAACACTTATTTGCTATTATATTTTACGTTATTTACCTTGCTTGTACACAACCGCACAATATGTATGTCTAAAGCAAAATTTTGAAGTTTGTTTCATGAGGCTCTGTGTTTCTCGTACCAGACTGAGTGAGTAGCAACCCACTCGGGGAATACATATACTTGTAAATTTACTGTTGGGACATACACATCGGACGTATTTTTGTGCATTAGATTAATACTCGTAAGTCAGTTTCTTGACCTTCGCCTATTGCTCGAAATGTAATACTCAAATCTCGCGTCCTGCATCATCAACAGAACTTTCCCAGTTGTTTATATTTTCCTTCTGTTTTCTGTTTAAATAAACCTGTGTAATCGTATTTCACTCGCAAGAAGTCGGCATCCCGTCTTCTTTAAAGGGAAAGGAAAGGCTTTTTCTCATTTCTCTGAATTACGTCCACCAATTGCGTACTATCGTCTCGTGGAAGTGGCCCGATAATTCACGTATCCGAATTGGGCCGGGAGTCTATCCCCACTAGGATCCCGCACACAAAAATTGCCGGCAATTCATTCAAATTTGTGAGCTGCCACGGCATTTTGGATTTGAGTTACGTTTCCGGCATATCAGCGAAACGACCTTCGCATTTTACGATTCTCGTTTTATTCTGATTTGTTTGAAGTCTTCCGAGTCATGTATTTCCTGAAAAAGACCGCATTTTATATGAAGTAAGATGTTGTGGATGATAGTCAGATCAACCCACTGACAAGAGTTTATAGGATTCTAGTTAAACTTAACCCGCAATTTACGCAGTAAGCAACCATGCCATATTGTACTTTATAATGACACAGTCTTCACTTTTTATGGTAACGATTTACTGTATGGCTACGCTACGTTCATGATCTATGGCGGAAATTGCCATAAGCTACCATAAACTGCGTGTAACTGCGACGCAAACCGAAAAGTTTGGATTTTTCCTCTGGCATATCGAATCTCTGGCGTTTTGAATTTTTACATTATTCTTCCACAAAATGGCCAAAACTCCAAAACGGATAACGTATCCGAGTGCCAAAAGTGGTCTCAGGGGACCATTCAGACCAAAAGTATCCCGACTGAGCACCAGACAACGCCCTGTGCTGACGAAGAAGAGGCGCAAAAACAAGCACAACCCATCCCCTAACCACATAGGCGATAGCGGCATCAGAATACGTTAGCTTGGTTCTTTTTTCTTGTTTGAGTTTCTTAATCGGAGTGTCGTCTTGATTTCAACCTAGTCAGATGTTCTGTGTAGCATGTAAGACATATTCAATTGGAATAAGTAATGTGACAAAATATCC
>JAANDG010001153.1:0-10744 GCA_036852015.1 Pelodera strongyloides | reverse complement strand
AAAAAAGGCAAAACAAACCCCAATATCGATAACTGCTTCTCGAAAAGTGTGTAGGTATGACGGGCTGTAAATAATATTTTCCAGCGAAGGAGGCAGATGTTGATTTTGGGGTTTTCTATGTGCTGCTAACAGTGTAGTGGTGAAACTTCGCGCATTCTAAAAGTCCTCAACTTTGCGCCAAGCGTGCGCGAAACCGAAAGGTGTGCGGTTCGGTTCAGTCGTTCAATTGTACACCTACGCGCGTCATGTGGTGGAGGGATTCACCGAAAAAAAACCATTTTTGTACTTGTGACTGCGCGAAGTTTCATCAATTTTCTCCTAACGCAATTCCTCGCAATACCATAATCAGAATCTCACTCTCAAGTCACATTTTTATAGTAAAGTCGTTCATTGTTCATCTACAAAAAAAGTACCAAGAAGAACTGATTATGGTATCGCAGTGATGTTTAGAACTATCGCAGTGATGTTTAGAGACGAAATTTTTTTTCTCTAACAGTAGGGTTGTTTAGCGTGATATTCTCTGATTATATAAGTTGTGTCTCTAAACGTTACTGTGCTAGATTGTCATTCCTTATTTTGGTTGGTGGATTATGATATTAATAAGACTGCTGGAAATTATGAGATACAATGTGAATATGCTTTTCAGCAAGATTGCCGACGATGCGGCGGATATCCAAAGAAGAATCCCTTCTTTTGTTGATTATTGATTTATTGATCTGTTTATTTATTATCTCTTCTAGACCCTCTCTTTTTTGTTTGGTTTCGTGATTAGTTTTGTTTGGAACTTCTTAGAAGACCGATTCCTTTATGGGAGAAGATATTATATTGAATGGGTAGATCTTCGAGCCTTTGTGGCTCCACTCCAGCTAGTGCAGATTGAACTGATGTCCAAATACATAACGAAAGAGTTGTAAGAGCTCGAAGATCTAGTAAGTATACAATTTACATGACGTTGTCTAGTTGCTTTGCCTGTCGTCAGTTTTATATAAGCATTTTACAGTTGGTGATACGATTCGTATCACCGATACGATTGTTAGACGAGGTTTAGTATGCTACTAATATTAAAGCTGCTTATTTGAGTGAATGAAGTTAATCTATATATTTATTTGGGGTTTATAGAGTTAGAGGTTAGACAAAAATTATAGGTCTTGGTGATTGTTTTGTTCTACGTTGCTTGTTATTTATTTTCGTATTGTCTCTGTAAAATTGTTTTCTGATTATTTTTCTTTATTTTTAATCATATAGCTATTTGTGTTTGGAGTTTGGAGTGGTTTTATATAGTTTCTTGCTAGTTTACCATATTTCCCCGGGGATTAATATTCACAGCCCAACATACATCGGCTTTCGCTTGTTGTTCTAAGAATATCTTTCACAATGAGTTATGACATCGGGAGCCTTTCGCTGGTACCTCTAATTCGTTGGTAGGTACATGGGATAACTGCTTTCATTGCTTATTGTTCATTCGAAGTGGGGTGATTTCGTCACCGTATGATTATGATGTATAATTGGGGGGTTTGAGTTGAAGATGTCCGTAAGTCAAGATGTCTGTCCGTGTCCGTAAAGTTAATCCGTTAAACTAATTGTAAGACAAACTAATCTATGACTATGCAGTGTATGCCTAAGCAACGGGAATTGTTTTCGTGTGTGTATTTATATTGTTATTTTACATTAATAAAAACTCTTTTTGATAATGACTTGCATATACATGGTATTGCAAATGATGTGCAAGTGAAGCTGTCATTGAAGGGATTTATTATAATCGTTTATTAGCCCGTATTCTTGGGCTGCACGGAACTTCAAAAATGGGAACATGTTCCGGGAAAATATCCGCGCGGAAATCTTCCGCTGCGTAACTGGTTCCGCTCTGGATGGGCGCCAGAATTCGAATCGAACGGAACATATAAAACCTTGGCACCATTAGTTTTCTTTCATATTTTGAGTTTATATTATAATAGTTTATTGTTTTATATATAATTTAACACATATGCTGATGTATGTATTTCAGCTTAGACTGAAATTGCCACACGGTTTTCATCTGGTAAAACCCTGTGGCAAGATGTATTTCAGCCTCGACTGAATCTGCCACACGGTTTTCATCTGGGAAAACCCTGTGGCAAGATGTATTTCAGCTTAGACTGAAATTGCCACACGGTTTTCATCTGGGAAAACCCTGTGGCAAGATATGTTTCTGCTTAGACTGAATTTGCCACACTGTTTTCACCTGGGAAAACCCTGTGGCAAAATGTATTTCAGCTTAGACCGAATTTGCCACACGGTTTTCATCTGGGAAAACCCTGTGGCAAGATGTATTTCAGCTTAGACTGAATTTGCCACACGGTTTTCATCTGGGAAAACCCTGTGGCAAGATGTATTTCAGCTTAGACTGAATTTGCCACACGGTTTTCATCTGGGAAAACCCTGTGGCAAGATGTATTTCAGCTTAGACTGAATTTGCCACACGGTTTTCATCTGGGAAAACCCTGTGGCAAGATGTATTTCAGCTTAGACTGAATTTGCCACACGGTTTTCATCTGGGAAAACCCTGTGGCAAGATATATTTCTGCTTAGACTGAATTTGCCACACTGTTTTCACCTGGGAAAACCCTGTGGCAAAATGTATTTCAGCTTAGACTGAATTGCCACACGGTTTTCATCTGGGAAAACCCTGCCTGTGGCAAGATGTATTTCAGCTTCGACTGAATCTGCCACAGGGTTTTCATCTGGGAAAACCCTGTGGCAAGATGTATTTCAGATTTAAACTGAATTTGCCACACGGTTTTCATCTGGGAAAACCCTGTGGCAAGATGTATTTCAGTTTAAACTGAATTTGCCACACGGTTTTCATCTGGGAAAACCCTGTGGCAAGATGTATTTCAGCTTAGACTGAATTTGCCACACTGTTTTCACCTGGGAAAACCCTGTGGCAAGATGTATTTCAGTTTAAGCTGAATTTGCCACACGGTTTTCACCTGGGAAAACCCTGTGGCAAGATGTATTTCAGCTTAGACTGAATTTGCCACACTGTTTTCATCTGGGAAAACCCTGTGGCAAGATGTATTTCAGTTTAAACTGAATTTGCCACACGGTTTTCATCTGGGAAAACCCTGTGGCAAGATGTATTTCAGCTTAGACTGATTTGCCACACTGTTTTCACCTGGAAAACCCTGTGGCAAGATGTATTTCAGCTTAAACTGAATTGCCACACGGTTTTCATCTGGGAAAACCCTGTGGCAAGATGTATTTCAGCTTAGACTGAATTTGCCACACGGTTTTCATCTGGGAAAACCCATGTGGCAAGATGTATTTCAGCTTAGACTGAATTTGCCACACGGTTTTCATCTGGGAAAACCCTGTGGCAAGATGTATTTCAGCTTAAACTGAATTTGCCACACTGTTTTCACCTGGGAAAACTGTGTGGCATGATGTATTTCAGCTTAGACTGAATTTGCCACACTGTTTTCATCTGGGAAAACCCTGTGGCAAGATGTATTTCAACTTAAACTGAATTTGCCACACTGTTTTCACCTGGGAAAACCCTGTGGCAAGATGTATTTCAGCTTAGACTGAATTTGCCACACGGTTTTCATGTGGCAAGATGTATTTCAGCTTAGACTGAATCTGCCACACGGTTTTCATCTGGGAAAACCCTGTGGCAAGATGTATTTCAGCTTAGACTGAATTGCCACACGGTTTTCATCTGGGAAAACCCTGTGGCAAGATGTATTTCAGCTTAGACTGAATTTGCCACACGGTTTTCACCTGGGAAAACCCTGTGGCAAAATGTATTTCAGCTTAGACTGAATTTGCCACACGGTTTTCATCTGGGAAAACCCTGTGGCAAGATGTATTTCAGCTTAGACTGAATTTGCCACACGGTTTTCATCTGGGAAAACCTGTGGCAAGATGTATTTCAGTTTAAACTGAATTTGCCACACGGGTTTTCCAAAAACCCTGTGGCAAGATGTATTTCAGCTTAAACTGAATTTGCCACACGGTTTTTCATCTGGGAAAACCCTGTGGCAAGATGTATTTCAGCTTAGACTGAATTTGCCACACGGTTTTCACCTGGGAAAACCTGTGGCAAGATGTATTTCAGTTTTAGACTGAATTTGCCACACGGTTTTCACCTGGGAAAACCCTGTGGCAAGATGTATTTCAGCTTAGACTGAATTTGCCACACGGTTTTCACCTGGGAAAACCCTGTGGCAAGATGTATTTCAGCTTAGACTGAATTTGCCACACGGTTTTCATCTGGGAAAACCCTGTGGCAAGATGTATTTTCAGCTTAGACTGAATTTTGCCACACGGTTTTCACCTGGGAAAACCCTGTGGCAAGATGTATTTCAGCTTAGACTGAATTTGCCACACTGTTTTCATCTGGGAAAACCCTGTGGCAAGATGTATTTCAGCTTAGACTGAATTTGCCACACGGTTTTCACCTGGGAAAACCCTGTGGCAAGATGTATTTCAGCTTAGACTGAATTTGCCACACGGTTTTCATCTGGGAAAACCCTGTGGCAAGATGTATTTCAGCTTAGACTGAATTTGCCACACGGTTTTCACCTGGGAAAACCCTGTGGCAAGATGTATTTCAGCTTAGACTGAATTTGCCACACGGTTTTCATCTGGGAAAACCCTGTGGCAAGATGTATTTCAGCTTAGACTGAATTTGCCACACGGTTTTCATCTGGGAAAACCCTGTGGCAAGATGTATTTCAGCTTAGACTGAATTTGCCACACTGTTTTCACCTGGGAAAACCCTGTGGCAATGTAATTATTTGCCACACGGTTTTCACTGAAAACCCTGTGGCAAGATGTATTTCAGCTTAGACTGAATTTTCTGGGAAAACCCTGTGGCAAGATGTATTTCAGCTTAAACTGAATTTGCCACACTGTTTTCATCTGGAAAACCCTGTGGCAAGATGTATTTCAGCTTAGACTGAATTTGCCACACGGTTTTCACCTGGGAAAACCCTGTGGCAAGATGTATTTCAGCTTAGACTGAATTTGCCACACGGTTTTCACCTGGGAAAACCCTGTGGCAAGATGTATTTCAGCTTAGACTGAATTTGCCACACGGTTTTCATCTGGGAAAAACCCTGTGGCAAGATGTATTTCAGCTTAGACTGAATTTGCCACACGGTTTTCATCTGGGAAAACCCTGTGGCAAGATATTTTCAGCTTAGACTGAATTTGCCACACGTTTTCACCTGGGAAAACCCTGTGGCAAGATGTATTTCAGCTTAGACTGAATTTGCCACA
Organism: Pelodera strongyloides; assembly: GCA_036852015.1. Lineage (NCBI taxonomy): Eukaryota > Metazoa > Nematoda > Chromadorea > Rhabditida > Rhabditidae > Pelodera > Pelodera strongyloides. The sequence goes on along the minus strand of JAANDG010001153.1, from coordinate 5,482 downwards.
CGGTTTTCATCTGGGAAAACCCTGTGGCAAGATGTATTTCAGCTTAGACTGAATTTTCTGGGAAAACCCTGTGGCAAGATGTATTTCAGTTTTAGACTGAATTTGCCACACGGTTTTCATCTGGGAAAACCCTGTGGCAAGATGTGGCAACTGAATTTGCCACTTGCAAAACCCTGTGGCAATGTATTTCAGCTTAGACTGAATTTGTTTTCACTTTTCTGGGAAAACCCTTGTGGCAAGATGTATTTCAGTTTAAACTGAATTTGCCACACTGTTTTCACCTGGGAAAACCGTGTGGCAAGATGTATTTCAGCTTAGACTGAATTTGCCACACTGTTTTCATCTGGGAAAACCCTGTGGCAAGATGTATTTCAGCTTAAACTGAATTTGCCACACGGTTTTCATCTGGGAAAACCCTGTGGCAAAATGTATTTCAGCTTAAACTGAATTTGCCACACTGTTTTCACCTGGGAAAATCCTGTGGCAAGATGCATTTCAGCTTCGACTGAATCTGCCACACGGTTTTCATCTGGGAAAACCCTGTGGCAAGATGTATTTCAGCTTAGACTGAATCTGCCACACGGTTTTCATCTGGGAAAACCCTGTGGCAAGATGTATTTCAGCTTAGACTGAATCTGCCACACGGTTTTCATCTGGGAAAACCCTGTGGCAAGATGTATTTCAGCTTAGACTGAATTTGCCACACGGTTTTCATCTGGGAAAACCCTGTGGCAAGATGTATTTCAGCTTAGACTGAATTTGCCACACGGTTTTCATCTGGGAAAACCCTGTGGCAAGATGTATTTCAGCTTAAACTGAATTTGCCACACTGTTTTCACCTGGGAAAACCTGTGGCAAGATGTATTTCAGCTTAGACTGAATTTGCCACACTGTTTTCATCTGGGAAAACCCTGTGGCAAGATGTATTTCAGCTTAAACTGAATTTGCCACACTGTTTTCACCTGGGAAAACCCTGTGGCAAGATGTATTTCAGCTTAGACTGAATCTGCCACACGGTTTTCATCTGGGAAAACCCTGTGGCAAGATGTATTTCAGCTTAGACTGAATCTGCCACACGGTTTTCATCTGGGAAAACCTGTGGCAAGATGTATTTCAGTTTAAGACTGAATTTGCCACACTGTTTTCATCTGGGAAAACCCTGTGGCAAGATGTATTTCAGCTTAGACTGAATTTGCCACACGGTTTTCATCTGGGAAAACCCTGTGGCAAGATGTATTTCAGCTTAAACTGAATTTGCCACACTGTTTTCACCTGGGAAAACCTGTGTGGCAAGATGTATTTCAGCTTAACTGAATTTGCCACACTGTTTTCATCTGGGAAAACCCTGTGGCAAGATGTATTTCAGCTTAAACTGAATTTGCCACACGGTTTTCACCTGGAAAACCCTGTGGCAAGATGTATTTCAGCTTAGACTGAATCTGCCACACGGTTTTCATCTGGGAAAACCCTGTGGCAAGATGTATTTCAGCTTAGACTGAATTGCCACACGGTTTTCATCTGGGAAAACCTGTGGCAAGATGTATTTCAGTTTAAACTGAATTTGCCACACTGTTTTCATCTGGGAAAACCCTGTGGCAAGATGTATTTCAGCTTAGACTGAATTTGCCACACGGTTTTCATCTGGGAAAACCCTGTGGCAAGATGTATTTCAGTTTAAACTGAATTTGCCACACTGTTTTCACCTGGGAAAACCCTGTGGCAAGATGTATTTCAGCTTAGACTGAATTTGCCACACGGTTTTCATCTGGGAAAACCCTGTGGCAAGATGTATTTCAGTTTAAACTGAATTTGCCACACTGTTTTTTTCATCTGGGAAAACCCTGTGGCAAGATGTATTTCAGCTTAGACTGAATTTGCCACACGGTTTTCGGTTTTCATCTGGGAAAACCCTGTGGCAAGATGTATTTCAGCTTAGACTGAATTCTGCCACACGGTTTTCATCTGGGAAAACCCTGTGGCAAGATGTATTTCAGTTTAAACTGAATTTGCCACACTGTTTTCATCTGGGAAAACCCTGTGGCAAGATGTATTTCAGCTTAGACTGAATTTGCCACACTGTTTTCACCTGGGAAAACCCTATGGCAAGATGTATTTCAGTTTAAGCTGAATTTGCCACACTGTTTTCACCTGGGAAAACTGTGTGGCAAGATGTATTTCAGCTTAGACTGAATTTGCCACACTGTTTTCATCTGGGAAAACCCTGTGGCAAGATGTATTTCAGCTTAAACTGAATTTGCCACACGGTTTTCATCTGGGAAAACCCTGTGGCAAGATGTATTTCAGCTTAAACTGAATTTGCCACACTGTTTTCACCTGGGAAAACCCTGTGGCAAGATGTATTTCAGCTTAAACTGAATTTGCCACACGGTTTTCATCTGGGAAAACCCTGTGGCAAGATGCATTTCAGCTTAGACTGAATCTGCCACACGGTTTTCATCTGGGAAAACCCTGTGGCAAGATGTATTTCAGCTTAGACTGAATCTGCCACACGGTTTTCATCTGGGAAAACCCTGTGGCAAGATGTATTTCAGCTTAGACTGAATTTGCCACACTGTTTTCATCTGGGAAAACCCTGTGGCAAGATGTATTTCAGCTTAAACTGAATTTGCCACACGGTTTTCATCTGGGAAAACCCTGTGGCAAAATATATTTCAGCTTAAACTGAATTTGCCACACTGTTTTCACCTGGTAAAACCCTGTGGCAAGATGTATTTCAGCTTAGACTGAATCTGCCACACGGTTTTCATCTGGGAAAACCCTGTGGCAAGATGTATTTCAGCTTAGACTGAATCTGCCACACGGTTTTCACCTGGGAAAACCCTGTGGCAAGATGTATTTCAGCTTAGACTGAATTTGCCACACGGTTTTCATCTGGTAAAACCCTGTGGCAAGATGTATTTCAGCTTCGACTGAATCTGCCACACGGTTTTCATCTGGGAAAACCCTGTGGCAAGATGTATTTCAGTTTAAACTGAATTTGCCACACGGTTTTCACCTGGGAAAACCCTGTGGCAAGATGTATTTCAGTTTAAAGCTGAATTTGCCACACTGTTTTCACCTGGGAAAACTGTGTGGCAAGATGTATTTCAGCTTAGACTGAATTTGCCACACTGTTTTCATCTGGGAAAACCCTGTGGCAAGATGTATTTCAGTTTAAACTGAATTTGCCACACTGTTTTCATCTGGGAAAACCCTGTGGCAAGATGTATTTCAGCTTAAACTGAATTTGCCACACGGTTTTCACCTGGGAAAACCCTGTGGCAAGATGTATTTCAGCTTAGACTGAATCTGCCACACGGTTTTCATCTGGGAAAACCCTGTGGCAAGATGTATTTCAGCTTAGACTGAATTTGCCACACGGTTTTCATCTGGGAAAACCATGTGGCAAGATGTATTTCAGCTTAGACTGAATTTGCCACACGGTTTTCATCTGGGAAAACCCTGTGGCAAGATGTATTTCAGCTTAAACTGAATTTGCCACACTGTTTTCACCTGGGAAAACTGTGTGGCAATGATGTATTTCAGCTTAGACTGAATTTGCCACACTGTTTTCATCTGGGAAAACCCTGTGGCAAGATGTATTTCAGCTTAAACTGAATTTGCCACACTGTTTTCACCTGGGAAAACCCTGTGGCAAGATGTATTTCAGCTTAGACTGAATTTGCCACACGGTTTTCATCTGGGAAAACCCTGTGGCAAGATGTATTTCAGCTTAGACTGAATTGCCACACGGTTTTCATCTGGGAAAACCCTGTGGCAAGATGTATTTCAGCTTAGACTGAATTTGCCACACGGTTTTCATCTGGGAAAACCCTGTGGCAAGATATGTATTTCAGCTTAGACTGAATTTGCCACACACGGTTTTCACCTGGGAAAACCCTGTGGCAAGATGTATTTCAGCTTAGACTGAATTTGCCACACGGTTTTCATCTGGGAAAACCCTGTGGCAAGATGTATTTCAGCTTAGACTGAATTTGCCACACGGTTTTCATCTGGGAAAACCCTGTGGCAAGATGTATTTCAGCTTAGACTGAATTTGCCACACGGTTTTCATCTGGGAAAACCCTGTGGCAAGATGTATTTCAGCTTAGACTGAATTTGCCACACGGTTTTCATCTGGGAAAACCCTGTGGCAAGATGTATTTCAGCTTAGACTGAATTTGCCACACGGTTTTCATCTGGGAAAACCCTGTGGCAAGATATATTTCTGCTTAGACTGAATTTGCCACACTGTTTTCACCTGGGAAAACCCTGTGGCAAAATGTATTTCAGCTTAGTCTGAATTGCCACACGGTTTTCATCTGGGAAAATCCCTGCCTGTGGCAAGATGTATTTCAGCTTAGACTGAATTCTGGGAAAACCCTGTGGCAAGATGTATTTCAGTTTAAACTGAATTTGCCACACTGTTTTCATCTGGGAAAACCCTGTGGCAAGATGCATTTCAGCTTAGACTGAATTTGCCACACTGTTTTCACCTGGGAAAACCCTTATGGCAAGATGTATTTCAGTTTAAACTGAATTTGCCACACTGTTTTCACTAGGAAAAACTGTGTGGCAAGATGTATTTCAGCTTAGACTGAATTTGCCACACGGTTTTCATCTGGGAAAACCCTGTGGCAAGATGTATTTCAGCTTAAACTGAATTTGCCACACTGTTTTCATCTGGGAAAACCCTGTGGCAAGATGTATTTCAGCTTAGACTGAATTTGCCACACTGTTTTCACCTGGGAAAACCCTGTGGCAAGATGTATTTCAGCTTCGACTGAATCTGCCACACGGTTTTCATCTGGGAAAACCCTGTGGCAAGATGTATTTCAGCTTAGACTGAATCTGCCACACGGTTTTCATCTGGGAAAACCCTGTGGCAAGATGTATTTCAGCTTAGACTGAATTTGCCACACGGTTTTCATCTGGGAAAAACCCTGTGGCAAGATGTATTTCAGCTTAGACTGAATTTGCCACACGGTTTTTCATCTGGGAAAACCTGTGGCAAGATGTATTTCAGCTTAGACTGAATTTGCCACACGGTTTTCATCTGGGAAAACCCTGTGGCAAGATGTATTTCAGCTTAAACTGAATTTGCCACACTGTTTTCACCTGGGAAAACCCTGTGGCAAGATGTATTTCAGCTTAGACTGAATTTGCCACACTGTTTTCATCTGGGAAAACCCTGTGGCAAGATGTATTTCAGCTTAAACTGAATTTGCCACACTGTTTTCACCTGGAAAACCCTGTGGCAAGATGTATTTCAGCTTAGACTGAATTTGCCACACGGTTTTCATCTGGGAAAACCCTGTGGCAAGATGTATTTCAGCTTAGACTGAATTGCCACACGGTTTTCATCTGGGAAAACCTGTGGCAAGATGTATTTCAGCTTAGACTGAATTGCCACACACTGTGGCAAAATGTATTTCCTTAAACTGAATTTGCCACACTGTTTTCACCGGAACCTGTGGCAAGA
>JAANDG010001152.1:0-10904 GCA_036852015.1 Pelodera strongyloides | reverse complement strand
GTAGGAGAATTCATTCAGCGAAGTACTGTGCGCAGGTTGCAGGTTTGCAGCCTTATTAAACGCCTGTTTGTATTAGACCTTCACTGTATTAGATACTGTACACATTATTCCTATGTATATCTCATGAAGCAATAACTTTCATTTTCACAACCTTGTCATAATTTTTTTGCTTATTAGGAAATACTTTTCAGGAATTCTTATACAATATGTGGCTGACCTACTGCTCGCTATTACTACAAAGTATAAGCTTTACCGTAATTCTAAATAAAGTGAATACGGCTTCATTACCCACTAATTCGGAAAGGATACATAAAGATACAATACTTGTTCTATGGGGAACAAGACATGGAAATAGACAGCCTGAACATTTTCTGGAGCAAAATCCGCGAACGTTTGGCTACGAAGGAGAATTGGAGCTGTCAAAGGTGGGTGGTTTCAATTATATTCAAGCGGTATGTCACGTGGTTTTGATAGCCCATTCTGGCACAGAATGGAACAAATTTCTCCTATTACGAGCGAATGTACTCCAGTGTATTTAACAAAACCTTGTGTCACACCGCTTTGAACTTCAATTTAATGAATCATAATGATCTTCTTTCAGCTTATAAGGATTTTATGCCATAACTTTGTGTGCATGTACATGTACTGCAATCAAGTTTTTTTCCATCTGAAATTTGGTGCAATCAAGCACCTTTTTGAACCGGCAAACCTCTTAGCGAGAAGTGTTCATGATTGAATTAGACATGTTTAAATTGAAAAAAAAACTGGACAAGAAATGGGAAATTGTCAATTCTCATCAAAAGTTTCCTTTTGCATGCAGCAAAGAGTTCAGAGAGATCAACTTTGCACTAACATTTGAAATTTCAAGTCTAAAAGCTGATATGCTTAAAGCGAAATACCGGTCGGTTTTTGAAACGTATCGTGGACAACTAAATTCATGCGTATTTATTCGAATTCATCTCGATTTTTTATTCGAATTCTTGCATTACATAAGCTACATAAGAATGCTGGTGTACTCCATGTGTTTCAAAAACCGGCCGGTATTTCGCTTTAAGTTCAAGCTCACTGAACAATAAAGTTAAGCTGAAACGGTTTATGGGCATGACTTCCACGTTCATGCCATTTTTTACCCAACATTGTTTTTGGAGACTCTGACGCAGTAATAACCTTATATTGTTTCAGTATGGCAAGGTCCAAGCTCTGAATCTCGGCAAAGAGTTGCGAAAGTTTGTCGGAAAAGATTTTGTCAATCAAAATTATCTTCCGAAAGAAGCCAAGTATTTTTCTTCGTCGGCCAGTCGATGCCAGTGCACATTACAGGTAAATAGAGGTTCTGGCCTGGCTATAACGGGTTCAGGCTACTAAAAGGTAAAACGGCCGGTTTGTGAAAGTATTCTTTTCGAACACAATTTGCAAATAACACATACACATGGGAGTAGTGTTCCGGCTCAGTCTCAAAACCACGTGCCATACCGCTTTAAATTCTCAGGCTGCCGTCGCCGGTTTCTACTCGCCAAATGCTTGGGGTCAGTGGGATCAGAATAGCTTCAAGGATTGGAGTCCGGTACCGTATTCAATTGATGATCCACTACTTAGAATGTACGCGGTGGAGGATTGCGCAGCATCGGATAAAGGTAAGGATACTGTATCCCGAATAGTCTGGTAGATTGGGTTTGCGCAAGTCGTAGGACCAACGCCAGCGCTTACAGGCATGCATCTATTATTGTGTTTTCAACTCACTACTTGATCAGAAACTCATTTTTGTGAGCTAACTACGATACTCTAGGTGAGTTTAGCTCTCTGTTTAGCTTGCCCATTTTGGATGTATTCTACTGCTTTTGCAGTAAATATAAAGAATTGCTAATCGACGAGCTTTTTTAACTTCCTCTTCTAGTCAAAGGAAGCTAAAGTGGTCAAAAATAATAATTAACGAAATAAATTCAGCATGGAAACCAATTTCCGACGACACATGGCCACCACTAGCAAAGACGCGGGTTCTCAAGAAGAATTTATTGAATTATATTCATAATCAAGTAAGAAATAGTATTGGAAAGTACATATTCTCTGTCGTCTGCGGCTCTCGTTCATCTGAGGCCGTATTCACCAACACGCAGTGAGCCCTCCCTGGCCTCCTCAGGGAGCTCAAGAGTGCGTAGAGAGTGCGAGAGCAGACGAGTTTCAGAGTGCGAGAGAACCTAGGGAGGGCTCCCTGTGTGTTGTTGAATGCGGCCCCTGATTCCTCTGAAGACTTTTTCAATGTAGAAATTGGGTGCAAAAGAAACTTCGTTCTGGAATCTTTTCTAGGCATTTGCTGATTTGCTTTTATTATTTTAAAAGTCTTGAAAAAAGTGGGTGCAGACTCGCATAAGATAAGCCTCTTTCTTATAAGTTTGCTTTTTCATCATAAGTTTTAGACATTATCAGCTGTCTCCTAGAAGTAACGCTTCAGCTATCTTATTCCGTTTCGGGTATAAAAGAGTGCCGCAGCTCAAAATAGAATATTCTCATGTAAAAGAATGACGCATGTCTTCATTCGTAAAGATTTTCATCTACGTTACAGACCTTTTATACGCGTGGAAAAACGCCTCAGGAGTCGTAGCCAGTGTCCTAATAGAAGAGATACAGCGTCCCCGCATCCCCTATCCCCGTATTAGGCTGTTTACATAAATACATAAATTATATGAAATATTTATTTAGACCGGGTGGGAGCCGACGATCTCCGTTGCAGCTGACGTCGCAGATAATCTGATAGAAATGGTGAGCAACAAATACTTTCATCAGTGAAATAAAACCCTGCGGTATCACCGCAACTCAGCGGCGGAAAGAGGGTGCCACACGCGTTTTTATGCGCATGCGCATGGTTTCTCAGAGTGTAATATGCGCCTCAACGAAGCCGTCGCTTGGTCAACACGTTGAGAAGGCTTAGGCTTAGGCTTAGGTTACGTCAGTTCCATTTTGAAGTTACACCAGTCCTATTTGAAAGTATCCTCTGACTTTAGGATAAGTTCAAATCAAAGTACCCAGACTGGATCGAAAAGCCCACGTTGCCAGGCTATGACAAGAACAAGCTGGTGAAGGAGCTGAAAGAATTTGGTAAGAAATTTATAACCAGCCGGCTACGCCGCCTGAGGCGTCTTTTCATACTTTTAGAAACGCCTGTAACCTAGATGAAGATCTTCACGAATGAAGACACACATTGTTCATGAGAATATTCTAATCGGAGCTGCGGCGCTCTTTTATACCGAAGCGGAACAATTTATTCGAATTATACTTCCGTAACGTGAGTGCTAGCGCACGCTACAGTTACTCTTTTATATAATAAGATTTGATAATTGATGGTTTTGTAAGCTACAAGAAGTTATTGCGGGCGTAATTTTTATTCTGCGCGTGCGTGCGCAGTGCGCAATCTGTTTGCGAACTTCGCATATACAACATACTTCCTCCTAAGTAGTTATATATGTATGTAGTTTATGGGAAGTGTATATTGTAAGAGGGCTCGTCATTGTTTCGATAATTAGACTCGATACAGGACACGCGTAAAATGTTTTATTTATTTTATATCTAATTGTATGATACATTTCAGCTGAATCCCACCAAATCGCTTGCGCTACGTATGCGCCGTGCCGTGGAGTAATGAGCGGATATTGGGTGAAGCACATCTTTGATATGATCGAACTGGCGAAAAAAGGAAAAGCTCCAAAAATAGTCGGATACGCTTCGGTAAGAGTTTCATATTTGTAAAGGTAATTAGGTTAGATCGTAGTACTCCGTGTCTGTTAACTACATATGTATAATCTTTGTTCGCACTTCCAGCACATCCTCAGCGCACCTTTGGGCACCCACAGCGCACCCGTTTTCGGCCGCACTGCGCTAGCAGTCTTTTTGTGCTAGGCGTGCGCGACGCTTGTATCGCTTAGCAAAGTTGGGTAATATATGTATATCTTTCAGCACACCGAGATCATTCTCTCATTAATGAAATTGATCGGTTATAAACGAGATGAAATGCCCACATCTGCAGGATTTGTGATTGAATTTAAGGTATGTTTATAAGTTATTCACTATTTTCTGCATGTTTTTATGCAAAAAATTATGCCTTGCTAGTGTAAGTGTGCAGATACACAGAGTTTCCGAAATTTCAGCGTAATCCCGATGCAGTACGACTTCTGAGCCACGATCCTACTGGTTCAGAGAAGCAGAAGCACGTAATTTACAAGGTATACTTACAAGGGAACTGCCTAGGTTCATATCTGAATTAAGAAAAGTTGTAATGCAAAAGTTGTAGAGAATTAAATCCTATTAAAGATGGCGCATTCAAAACGTGCCAGGCGTAATTATCGAGCAATTACGCATAACCGTTCCTTATGGGAGCCTAAGTGATATATGATTTCGGTTACCACTTAGCATAATGGATAGCGCTTCTGACTGATAAGAGGAAGGTGAAGTGTTCGATTCCTTCCTGCGAAGCTATTTTTGCGTTTTTGCTTGGGGTTTTTTTTTACAATTTAAAGCTTAAATAATTGTTTCAAAACAAATTACTTGTGTTTAACAACTTTGCTTGTGTCGATAACACATTTATGCACTATTCAAGTAAAAAAATCGGGATTTGATTTTTCCATTTTTTTCATGAAATCATTGATGGTACCCATGGGTGAAAATATCGTCGAGAATTAAATGATGAAAACAACAACAAAATGAATGTGAAGCATAACTTTCATAGTTTCCGAATTCCAGAAGGTTGAATATTTTTATTACGAATGACTATGACTTACTGGTGTTTCTGTTTATAGTTTCTGATTATAAGGTCCTTGAAGTTCTGGTATATTTATCCATGAAAGAAACGATCTACCAATTAATTAACTCATTTATTTATTAAATATTCAGATTCATTTTGTTGTTGTTTTTATCATTTAATTCTCGACGATATTTTCCCCCATGGGTACCATCAATGATTTCATGAAAAAAATGGAAAAATCAAATCCCGATTTTTTTACTTGAATAGTGCATAAATGTGTTATCGACACAAGCAAAGTTGTCTAAACACACAGTAATTTGTTTTGAAACAATTATTTAAGCTTTAAATTGTAAAAAAAAAATACCCAAGCAAAAACGCAAAAATAGCTTCCGCAGAGAGGAATCGAACACTTCACCTTCCTCTTATCAGTCAGAAGCGCTATCCATTATGCTAAGTGGTAACCGAAATCATATATCACTTAGGCTCCCATAAGGAACGGTTATGCGTAATTGCTCGATAATTACGCCTGGCACGTTTTGAATGCGCCATCTTTAATAGAATTTAATTCTCTACAACTTTTGCATTACAACTTTTCTTAATTCAGATATGAACCTAGGCAGTTCCCTTGTTAGTATCTTATTATATAAAGGAGAAGAGTTTACTTGGTCTTTTGTTTGTATGCACGCAACGAAATCCTTTCATAAAGAAAATTTTCTATTCACAATCGAACGAGAACATACAAAATCTTTGCCGCTGGCGGGATTCGAACCCATAGCAGCACGCAATCTCTCGCTTCACAGTACGCTCTACCTACTGAGCTATGCTACTTATCACAAGATAATCTGCCCTACAACGGCACCTTCAATAGCAAATTGCATGGTAGCATTAGCGAGTGGTGATCCATACTGATTATTATACGTTTTCATCAGTGTGAATGTGTGGGAGGAGAAAGAGACAAGAGTTAACTTTTTAAATTGTAGCAATCCTTTTTTTTTTAAATAGGGAAACAATCGGCCGAAGGCCGATTCCTCCAGTCGGAGAAGAGCCCGTAGGGCTCTTCGAACGGCTGGTTTCAAATATTACAGTTTTATTCCTCGATTTTATGCTCTCCCTCCGGATTGCGACGCTTTCTGTAGACTTGACTCTCAGTGGTCTCGTGGTGTAGTGGTTATCACATCTGTCTAACACACAGAAGGTCGGCGGTTCGATCCCGCCCGAGATCAGTCTCCTTTTTTGTTTTTCATAAAAGCTAGGGTTCATTTTGTTTTATTTGCTCTGTACCTTAATATTATTGTTTTGTGCTTGCTTAAATTGTTAATACTTTTATTAGCACAAGTTTATACTTTGTATATAATTATACATTTTTAGGCGAAAGTTGACAATCAATTGGAACGTGCAATGGATAAAGATGGTTTCATTCCATTAGCGAAATTTGAAAGATTAGTAGGACCGAACAGAATCACCAACTGGAAGGTGACATCTTATTATTTGTTTAAAATATATCAACCCTTTTTCTTGTGCGTTAAATTTATGTAAGGGCTGCATCACGAATAGTCGAAACTTCTAATCTAAAGTAAACTAAACCAAACCAGAGCTAAAAAAATTTATTTACTTTTCTTGTTGTTTAACTGAATTATCCAATTGAAACTGTTCATTCTACCTTGGTATTTACGTATTTCACATACACATATTCTTTAAATGAAAAATCGTTTGCGAAGTACTTATTTTAATAATGGTACTAAAATCTTATTTTAATAGTAATAATATGTGATATTTACAGAAAGCCTGTGGCCAGCAGCCTGCACCTTGTTCCGATGAACCGACTCCCAGTCCGGCAGTAGCCGAGTTTATCGGTCTGTTTTTCTCTTTCCCGTAATGAGGGCGTGGCGCAGCGCCATGCGCCTTGTTCCCACTCTTACCTACCAGGGTTCGACTCCTGTCAATGAATTTTCCATATCATGTACTGCCCCAGTCTGAACAATCTTGTTGAGTTCTGTACATACTGAGACATTGTTTTGTGTTTTGTCATTATGTAAACTACTTTTAGGAATGGTATAAGAATTCTAAATGGGAATTGTATAAGAATACTACAGGAAATGAATTTTAAAACTTTTCTCAAAACAAATTTTGTTTAGCTCCTCCGCCTGCGCACACTAGTACTGAACCTTCACAGATATTAGCCGAGTGTGATGAAACAGTACGTGCAATTTTATGCGTTTATATTTAGTTGTAGCTACTAAAATTGAGCGACGTCAAACTATGTGACATCGCTGCGAAAACCACAATCCACCACAGAGGGGCGGCGCACTCACTCGAGGATGCGCGGCGATGCCTCAGATGAGCTCGACAGATGCACAACGCCAGATAGCGTAGATGCGGCGCATCTGCCGCCCCTTCACTACTAAGTTGCGCCGTAGGCGCTCCAGATGAAATATTGCACATCCGTCCTGGGAACTCTTTTTATCTATGCCGCAAGTTTCAACGATGTTAATGATTGTCTTTTAACCATTATTTTAATTATGAATTATACCTTTCAGGATGACGCGGGTGACTGGCGTTGCGAGAGCTGGGCCGACTACGGGTATTGTGAGACACACCGCGCGACGAAGTACCTTCACTGCAGAAGGACTTGCCTATGTAATCCAAAATACGGTCATGATCATAGACATGCACATCCCTTTAATTGATGGGGGAGATAAAAAAAAACAATATGTAATTAATATGCATTATCAATAAAGTATTTTCAATGGCACAAGCCAGGTAAACAATTATCCCGCATTTCTATGTGAAAAACTGGATTTTGACTATTTTTAGAACACAAGATCCATCTGTAGTATAGCTACCGTAGTGCTCGCGCTGTAAGTTTCTCACAGAATTAGTCAACTGAGTAGCTATGTAATAAATTCTGAAGTCACAGTGGTTTGAGATCTATGCAGTTTTCATAAGCTTTTTTTTTTGCATCCACGATACAATAACTCAGGGCTATTTTGTCTTATTTTCGCATTTATTTGATGCTTTGTACCTTGTGCGCTCCATATCATATTTTGTGAATGTATTTTGCTGTATTTATTTGTTGTGGTTTTTATCACATGTATATTTGTCGCTGAATAAAGATGGAAAACTACAAACTTCTTTTGTGTGACGAACAATAGCCGTGCTAACAATTACTGAACTGGTAGAGTGTTAGAGGTAGGAAGGTGATGTTGTCAGGTGATGTTATATTTTATTGATGTTGTCATATCCCATATCGTCGTATTTCCTTGCTCTCCGTATTTGTTACATTTCTTAGGTTTTCATAAATTTGGTATTTAGAAGTTCATCGTGGAATCCAAAAATGCGGTTCCTGACCATACATCGCTGAGAATTCGCACATTTCTCGAGAGCGACCATGTCTTTCTTGAGGACAAATACCCACGATGGACAAAAAAGCTGACACGGATTTACTGAGGAAACTCTGCTCTAGTGCCGCTCTGCTTAAAGAAGTTTACGTGCGCGAGTGTGCTAGCTAGAATTGTGCCAAATCGGGGCCAGCTGTTTCATTCATAATTTACATGCCTCGCTCGCTTCTGGCACTCTTTCGGCGCACATAAAATGAGGATGCTGGCACCATACATGATGTATTTTTCATATGACCAATTCGTTTACTATTCCAATGAACATAGTATGGTTCCGTTTGTTTGTCCGTTCTTCTCGTGGAAATGTTCACGATTTGTATAACACAAACCAAAACCATTGAAATTGATGTTTAAAGAAATCCGAGGTTTGAAATCATTTCCAAGTTTTGTGCTTTGAATTTTTCCGGAACGTCAGCAATAAACTTTGTGCCCATAAAATAAAACCGTGCGATGTGTTATGGTTATGGCCATTAAATGCCTAAATGTTTATTAGGGGGGTGTGCCGTGTACCGCTTGATTACCCGTGCCATTTTATGCCGCGTAAATGCTCGAACATACCAAATAACCGAAAAAGTGTTCCTTCAAATTGGTTTAATTTTACAACTCCGCTTCGCGATAAAAACCTCGTTTAAACATTGCGGGAAATGAAAATAGCGATCAGTTTTGGGGAAAACTGGAGCCGAAAAAAGATAACGGAAAATTCGAGGAAATGCATTTTCTATGCAAAAAAGGTTAGAACTGAGCACTCGTTAAAATAACAGTAAATGAGTTAGGAGATGGTTTCATCTCATGGTAGTGGAACTGTTTTCAGTGTGCGTTGTTTGATGGCTATGCAAGGTACACTGCAAATCTTTTATTTTGTTCGCACTATCATATGTAGTAGTGTTACTGTATTATCTGACGAAGGTGTTTTCTGAGTTTTATAAACCATCACTTGTCCCGTATTGTTTAGTAATTAAATATGAATGCGCAAAAATATGTTTGTCTTATGCACGAGTTAGCTCGTGTTACTTCTTGTAGCATAGTTTTTTTTTTGTCATTAGTTTTGTAATTCACGCTCTATATAAATGTACGTAGTTTACACAACTATTTTTCTTGTTGTAACTTCATTTAGCCCGTTTACACTAATATTTGGTTTCAAAGTTGTTTTGCTTCCAACAAGTCGATGCGTAAAAGTATGCATCTCGCCGTGCATCTCGTCCAGGCTCCTCGCCACGTTCTTGTGCGTGCACTGAAGTTATCCTATCTGGTGAAAATCTAGCGAAACCGCTGCGCACCGTTTAACCTCATCAGTTTTGGCTTTTTTGGCGGAAACCGTCGCATGAAGTTTCCGCCAGGTCGTCTCCGCACACCACCCGACTTTGGTCAGTGCCAGGGCGCCATTGAGTAAATCACGGAACCACAAAGGAAATTTCAGACAAAGTATTAGGTAATAAGGGGGGATTTTTGGAAACTGATGTAGAAAAAAAATAGCTACTCGTTTCTACAAACGCAAAACATATCCTATGCAATTAGTAATTGTTAACCTGTTAAAACATCTGTTCGAATCTAATCTAAATGCTGACAACGTGATGACGGGCTGATAAGAAGGGCGATTGATTTCCTGGATCAAACGTTTATTTAAAGCGAATTACCGGCCGTTTTTTGAAACACATCGAGTACACCACATTCCTATGCAGCCTATGCAAATGAACATAAATTAGAATTAAAAAATCGAGCTAAAGTCGAGCAAATTAGCATGAACACGTAAGGATTTAGTTGTCCACGATGCGTTTCAAAAACCGGCCGGTATTTCGCTTTGCCTATCCGCTTGGTGAATTGTTTCTTCCGTTGCTTCCGTATTTACATGTAGTAAACTCCATAATTTTGAGCAAACGCAATCAGAAAAGTTCTATCATGTATGGCGGATGGCTTATGTTTGACATAGTACTTTGTTTGTGCAGTGTGTTTTCGTGTTTTTTTTTTCAAAATTAACCTGCTGAAAGGTCTCCTTTGGAAAATTTGCATAAGCCAATGTTCGTTGACCAACCAAAACACAAGCTGTGATGGTTTGATGACATGACCGAGATGGAATTACTTATAATGGTAAGCTTATCGCTCTCAACTCTCGCTCGTCTCTCTTTTCACTCTCTTTCCTTTTGACCCTCCTTTTCTACCTGTGTATCTCTCTCTCCTCTCTCTCTCTCTCTCTCTCTCTCTCTCTCTCTCTCTCTGTCTCTCTCTCTCCTTTACCCTTTATTATATAGTCTTTAGTTCGTCTCCCTCTACCGTGAAGGTCGAAGGTGGAAACCAAATTATCTTTTACTAAACTGTTTAAAAAGGAAGCCTGAAAAATGGTTCAAGATAGTTTGTTGAAGCGCATCTGAGGTTTTTTTCTAGATACTAAATTCCGCAAAAAATTGAACACAAAAATTTACATATAATGCATGTGATCTTGTCCAGCAGGTTTTTTTAAAACACAAAGGGAGGTTAATTCCCTTTAAATGTGTTCCCTGTCTCAAGGCAACCGTTAACCAAATAGACTTCATTTCGCATTTGGAACTTTAAAAATGTGTTTAAAGAGTAAGTTCAAACAGTGAGCAAACAGTGTTTCGCCCTGGTCAGGCACACTGTTTGAGTACGAAACAAACATTTTTTCGCGGTAGGATTACTAGGCCAAAACTCAGAGCAACGGGTTATAAGTAGAGTATTTTAGTGGTTATTACCTCTGTTTCAGGCTATTGTAATTTGTTATACATTGTTGCATGTGCAACCTCATCCGTTGTTAGTAGTACTAT
>JAANDG010001151.1:0-10999 GCA_036852015.1 Pelodera strongyloides | reverse complement strand
GAGCACGCTCGAGTGGTTCGGTTGTGGATGTCGAAGTGTGTATGTTGTATGGACTGGGCGTGGAGAGGGGGGTGGAAGACAGAGAGAGAGAAGGGATAGGGGGGGGAGAGAACACAGAAAAAGGAGTTGAAGTAAACAGGTTGAAGTTAAGTCAAGGTTAAGCCGTCTTTGACTGGTAACTTGGAGACTTCTTGGGAGCGGGTTTATCTTTGCGGTACGTTACCCCGAGGACAACCTTGCCGCTTTGCTTGGCATAGTTTAGATATTCTGGACATTCTGGGAAAGAACGGAGAACTCTTATCTGTGATTTGTAATGACAATAAGTATGATGTGTGGCTAGGCGTTGTATACAGCAAACCAAACAACTTTGTGGAAAGTTAATGTTTCCGCTGTCCTTGAGTACTTTCACCTGTTTCCTGTTATGGATTCAGCTCACAATTTGCATATAATTCATGGAAATTCTGGCCCGCCGTACGTTTCACAAAGCGCCTGTTATACCGCTTTAATACATAGTCTTTCAGCACATAAGTTTACACCCCGCGTGTCGTACCGCTTTAATGCATATTCTTTTCAGCTACAACCTGCTCGGTGCCCCGCTGGGAGTCGACGTGCCCCTTGACGCTGATGTGATTGTGCTGCGGCTCCTCGCCAACAACGCTGATGGAATCCAACTGGACGGTTGTCATGTGGAGATGAGGCGAAGACCACAAAGGCCTTTGGACGGAGTGAGACCACAGTTGGCAGCCAGGTTCAAGCAGTTGTTGCTCGGTGAGTGGGAGTTTTTATTATTTTTACGGTGGTTTATTAATGAGTGGTAAATAAATGTTACAAGAGCTGCTACTCCATCCATTGGTCGTTCAGTGCAGTGCTAAAAGATTATAAAGTGCTTGACGATTTATGAGTGGTTGAAAAGTTGCTCGTTGTCTCTCGAGGAGACTTTGGGTAGTGGTTTCGAAATCGTCGCGGGTTAGATTCGAACTTGGGTCGCGTGCGTGAGAGGTGAACGCGCTAGTCGTTGAACTGCCCTGCACAGTGAGATTGATTATTCATGTTATTTACATGTTTTTACAGACCCCGACGTCAAGGGCAATGCACTGTCGTTGACGCTCAAGTCGGCTCGGGAGCAGTGGTTGAGCAAGGCCAAGTTGCTTTATCAACTATCGAGACAACACTCTACTAATAAGGTCAACCTGCCAGCCGCTATTCGAACTTGCAGAGCTACGGAACATGTGAGTTTTGGGGTTTTAGCTTTTTGCCTGTATTAGGAATTTTTAGTTTATGGTTTCGTGTGTGGAACCTGGCGTGAGTCTGAGTCTCATGCGTATGTCTTAGTGGTTGTTTGCAAGTATCCCGAAATACGGTGTGATTCTATCAATACTACCGTATTTGTGCACGAAACCTGCATATATAATATGAAAAATTAAAAAAATATTCTCGTGTAGTTCCAAGACCAAGATACGGTAAATTGTCAGCATATTTGCAAAACCCATTACACCGTCTTGAGTCTTGAGCTTTGGTTCTGCACGTATTTTGAGTGTCCCGTTCTTGACTCACTTACATGGTTCTCTGGTTTCAGTTCTGTTTTGACCCCGTCGGGGGTAGGATTTCATAGGAGTTCCGTCTTACAGCCATATTCTCATTTTGAACTGAACGGTGACTTTTGCGCTCTTTCTTTCTATTCTCTCTCTCTCTCTCTTTCTCTCTCTCTATCTTTCTCTCTCTCTTTCTCTCTGTGTTTAACTCTCCTCTCTATCTTTCTCTCTGTTTTTAACTCGCCTCTCTGTTCTCTCTCTATTCTCTCTCTCTCTTTCTCTCTCTCTCTGTGTCTCTCACTCGCTCCTCAACTTGGCCTGCTTCCTCGCAGGCCGCTAAGCCAGCAGCAGCGAGGCGAGCTGCGACCGGGCTGTCGTGTAAATCTCAACCTACGGCGCGGCAAACAAAGTTCAAATTTCGTCGTCGTCCCCACACCACAAACACGCAGCTTCTGCCGTTTTACTTCACTTTCTTCCTTTCCTTTCAATACCAGAACACACATAAGCTCTCCGAGAGAGAGAGAGAAGAGAGAGAGAGAGAGGGAGGGAGAGAGAGTCATCTTTGCTCGGCTCTCGTTTCTCGCACTGTGAAAAGAGAGGTTGCTGCGGAGTAAGGATAATGGATGGTGTGCAGTGCGTGCAGAGGAATTGTTTGCTTCTCGGCGATCTGCCCCTCGGCCGCTGTTCTTTTCGGATTTCTCGATTTCTCTGTCCCTCGTTGGATGTCTTTTCTTTCTCTTCCTTTTATTCTCCTCTCTCTGGAGGTTTAGCCTCTCTCTCTCTCTCTCAAAATCGATCCTCAGTCCTCAGTTCTCGTTTGGGTGCTAGCAACACCAGGAACTTGATGACTATTGAGGGAAACGAGGGGAAGTTTTAGGGGTTAGAAGTTTGAATATGATAGAAATTAGAATATTAGCTTTGGAGCATTGGATTTGTTCCAGTAGGGGGCATAAGTCCCGTTACTAGTTAGAGCGCGGAATGGGGAAGGTCTTTAATTTAGATTAGGTAAATTGTATAAGGGGATCATATATACTTTACCCAAAATAAATAGGTAATGGTATTTACTTTTCAGTAGCGCGCTAGTTCAGTACAGGGTGTTTGAATTGAAAATACTGATTTGCAGTTTGTTTATTGTTTTTCTTTTTCAGGATCAAGACGTGCTACTGTTCTTCCAGCGTGGTCTGAGCAAGGCGTACAAACAGCACGTCGTGGAGACGATCACCTCATACGAGAGTCACGAGAAGACACACTAGGAGTCGTTGGTTCGATTCCTGTCCGCAGCATTGTTTTGCTTGTCGTAGCTGAGCTCGGCGAAGCCTGACGCGGCGCGTTTTGTAGATAGTATCCCATCAGCAGGTTCTGTTTCTGCTCTCACTGGTTGAGTTGTTGTTATCGATTCCGCGGTTGTGCGGCGCGCTTGTGGCGCACCAATTTTTGCCGCGTTTGAGCGGAATCGGTGACTGGCCACTATGTGCGTTTACTTTCCATTATTGTAAAAGAAGTGTGTTTCTCCTTCGCCCCTCACACGTAATCGAGTAGTTTTATGCAATCTCTGCGATCTCCGATTCGTCAACATCATTATACACCACCTCAGCAGCTTTCTTTCTCTCCTCTCTCTTCCCAGACTGTATTCTCTAGTACTTGCTAACGAATCAACTGGAAATTACTGATGGGTGGTGTAGTGGTTAGCGCTGTTGCTCACCGCACGAACATCGCGGGTTCGATCCCCGCGCGTGATTGGTTGTATTGGTTGCAAGTACTTGGGATCCAGACCTGATATAGATTATCGATAATAAGTGGTTAGCACATCTGTGATGTCCCCTGCCTATTTTAGATTTAGAGTTATTCCTGTTTTTGATTCACCGCTAGTTTGTTAGTGTAGTGTATGTCACTTATATATCCCCCCTCACTCTCGTCGTCTATGAGTGTCTGATTCTCGTTCGATTCTGTCGTCTCACTGGGTCCTTAATGTCTGGGTCTTCGAGTCCCCAGGCTATCTCTCTTTCCTCCCCTCTAGCAGTTGTTATGGGTATGCTAATGTAGCTTTATGGAATTGTTTTTGTTTTCAACGCCTCTCCGCAAGTGTGAATAATTACTGAAGGTTATTATGATAGGTGGCGGTGTCTCGGGGTTACGGTATTACAGTAGGATCAGGTTCTGTATTGTGGGTTGCTGGTTACAGTAGGCTAGTAGGAATGACTACGGTAGTAACAGGTTTCAGTTACAGTAAGACTATGAGTACAGTATGAATATGAGATTCCGAGACACCGTTCCTATGGTAAGCCTTCGCAATTCTCCTCATTAATTTATACGGTTAATATGGATCTGAGTCCCCCTAGTATGCTGTGTGTTTTTGGGGGACAAAAAATCACTGCAGTCCTTGCAGCTCTGTATGCCTGCAGCCCTGCACACAATGTCATGTGCCTAGTCTCACATTCGGCCCTGGGTATTTATTGATTAGTTTGCGTCCAGTATTGATTATCAGTGGGTATTGTTATGAGCAGTAGTATGCAAATTTGCGCGCTCTGTGGTTTTAAGCTTGACCCTTTTTATTACTAGATGAAAACAGGATGTTTAAAAAATATCCAACATCTACACCCTATCCTCAGTATTTACGCTGGCTATTTGTTGTAGTAGAATACTATATTAAGAATACCATGTGTGTGTGTTCTTTGGTGCCTAGACTAGTCACCCCTTTTTTTGAAGTTTTACACTAGTAAAGTATATCGACTAACACAGTTTTAGATATTACTGTTTTATATAATTTGTACTCATTTACACCTCTATTCTTATCTCCAAGTAAGAGCTTTACATGGTTTGTTGCACGTTTTATCTTTTTTTATTAAAGTGGTATACGGTATAACATCTGGTTTTTGAAACGTATAGGACGCTGTATTCCCATGTAGTGTATGCAAATAGCTGTGCTGGTTTTTAGTCTAATTATATACATTTGCATACAACATGTGGTCATATAGTTGTCTGTGGTACGTTTCAAAAACTGGTGAATTTGTTGCCTAACTGGTGTTTTTATAGCATTTATCAATGGTATTCAATGATTCCTGACATTATGTGTATTTGTTTTATTATATACTTAATGTTTTACAATTTGTTGTTTTAGGCATGTCATCATGGTTCTTATTTGATCTTTTACACTTAACTAGCACGTTTTTACGATTTTTGAATTTTGTTGTGTTTTGTTTATTTTAGTGCTTTTGTTGGGCTCGTTTTCGACACTTTTTTGTGAAAATTGGGCTTAATAAAATAGTTTTTAAATCTAAATTGTTTGGGTTTGTGCTTTGTGCTTTGAGTGGAATATACAAGTAATGGTGTGAAGGTGGAGTTTATAAATTAAATAACACGAAGATGTGCGTCAAGTGTTACGATGAAGAGAAAACAACGTACATAACACTAAATAACGAATCAGTTGGTACTCTGGTTGGTCGATTAGCAATCGCGTGGAAAGTTGTAGCATAATTGTATAAGAATTGGCTGCATGTTTTATGCATAGTTTGACATTTTATAGTGAACGTTGAGGCCGTTTGGTATCTCGGTATCTGGCTTCGGTATACGTACAAGGCTTACTTAGGCTTGAGGCATGTATACGAGGCTTAGTGCTCATTAAAAAAAGGTGTGAAAATCCGTATGTGGCCAGAAGCCATTTGGTGACTGGTCACCGACCATTTGAAAACGACTAAAGACTAGGTGGTGACTACTCGATGAGGGTTTTCTAGAAAAATTGGTCACCGTGTGGTCTCCAACTCCAAAGTGGTAATCAAATGGTTTGCGGTCCACAAAAAAACCCAGAGGAATAAGGAGTTTAGTTACGTACCATTAGATTATGTTAGACCAACTCTTCTGGCTATTTGATAATACGACGTCATGGAGCGGACTGTAGTGATCAGCGATAACTGGGCGCACTTGGGTGGGGAGCCGCTCCTATGCGCACATCTTTGTTGCGCCGCACACCGCTCATAACTATGCGGGCCGACCTGTTGTTTCATGTATACGGTATATGACAACCAGAAAGAGTTCTTGTTTTAGTAAAGTTAGTGCTGTAAGTTACATGACCTTGCGCCATGTTTTAATAAGTATAGTAGCAATTTTCTCTTCTATCTTCTAACTACTACAAAATATGAAAAGTTAAAAGTCGCAAAGCTCCCCCGTGGTATCTGTCAGTAAGAAATTTTTGCATCAGAAAGCGGGACCGATGTAATCATAAAAGATTAGTCGTGTAAAACGATTTGTTGATAAGGAAAAGTGATTGGAAACTATATTTGGAAGGCTCCCGTTGATTTGTGGACGTGAGGAGCTCCCGCTGGTTCAGAAGGTAAGAGAATTGAACTTTGGCTGATGATTATTTGAAAGTTTAAAGCGGTATGGCACGTGGTTTTCGAACTTCCCTTGGACAACTGCGTTCTCATGTATTATGTGCAAATTGTATGCTATCCTGTGCCCTTACGGTAGAGAAAGGAACACAGTGCACAATAAATAGATAGGAATGCAGTTGCTCCCAAGCATGCGCTTCAACTAGCGTGTTATACCGCTTCAAAGCTTTTGTTTTACAGTCTATTGGAGGGCTGAGAGCATATTAGGGGTAGCTAGGTAACTTGAACTAACGTTATGTTACGTACTTTTATCGATTAGGTGCAACATTAATAATCATATAACATTGTCACCACTATCACTTCTCGTAAATCTCGTAAACAATGTAGTTAAACTGAGACCATATTCACCACTCAATTCCCCATGGGAAATTCCCCACATTGGAATGCTATTTTCTGTCCCCAGGGAATATTTCCCTAAGGGAATCGGAGTGGTGAATATGGTCTCTGGACTCAAAGCGAACACCGTCTCACTTTTTATGTCCTGATGACATACATCACTCAATCCCCGAAGGGAAACTGTTCCCCTGGTTGAATGCTTTTCTCTCCCCGGGGAATATTTCGCCGACGGAATCGAGTGGTGAATACGGTTTCTGAATTTTCACTTTCAGTCGGTCGCATGTCTGGGAGTAGCCATAAAACTGTTCTTTTTATCACTTCAACTGAACGCGTTCCCTATCTCGTAGTAACGGCAGTCAATAATAAGTTTATGAGGGTAGCTTTTTTGACGTTAGGGCAGTTTCACAAAGATTTGTGAAACCCGCGAAAACGGTCAAAATAAGCACATGGATGGTTAGTTACATACGCTGGTTGAGGTTCCAGGTTTGTAGCGACGCGCGCCATAGTATATGTATATGCAAAACTGAATGGTTTAAGTTTTACGTCTGCTCCTTTTAGTTGGCATATGCGTTTACTACCGTACTATGAGTCGGAGACGTACGACCCCCGCAGTGATATGTCCCAGTAAGGCCCTAACTAAGTATATCCTCTAATGGCTTACGGTAAGGTGTCAGTAAAGTAAGAATTTTACGGTAATAATTTCATAGTAGGACGGAATAGATAGTTTCAGATTCAGATGAGGTTGTGTCTTCTGTTACTCCTTCTTCCGGTAGTGGTTTTTGCTGTTGGAGAAGATGATTTGGTGAGAAATTTAATTTTAATTTTAATTAAATTTTACATTAAAATGAAGAAATTCTTCGGAAACTCTAAACGAAAGGCCGTTTTTAAGTGCTAATATCGATTAAAAATAGGATCTCGGTCCACTGTAATTTGTCAGCGCTTTATCATTTATGCTCAGATTTGAAGTGTAGCAATACTACTATTGTAAGTAGCAGAATAATGCAACGTAAAGTTGACAACGTTGACAGAATGTTGATCATTAGTCGCAAATACCATACTAAAGGTGTCGCAAGCTTAAAGGGTTTCCCTAATTTTCTTTGAGAATCTTTATGTCCATCGTTTAGGTCAAAAACTTGCCGGGATTGAACTTTCAAGTCAACTTCAAGACCTATTCGGGGTATCTGAATGCCAACGATGCGGGGACATGGAAGATGCACTACACGTAAGTTGAAGCCCATTGTTTCTCGCTCTGCTCTCTCCCTTCTCTCTCGGTCTCTCTCTCTCTCTCTCTTCTCTCATCGTCCTTCCTTCGCAGACTCTTTCTCTCTCTCTCTTCTCTCTCTCTCCATTCTCTTCTCTCTAACTATCCATAACTTCCAGATTAAATGCTTTTGTATAGAATCCGTATCCAGCTGATTTGAATTCATTTACCTTTTCAAGTTCAGCTTGACCGAGTCACGTGGAAATGCTGCCACAGACCCAGTTCTCGTATGGTTTAACGGAGGTGAGACTTAGCGACTTTGGCTAGCTAGCTGCGCGCGGCTCATGCGCTCAAGGCGCGCCGCTGGTGTGCCAGTAGCGCATGAGCATGTAAAACACTGGACAATTTGTTGGCGCTACTGTGGCGCGGTCATCAACTTTCCGATCATGAGTTAAAATAAATGAATGCTACTTAGACTTCGAACCCGGCTCGTATGGGTTAGAGACAAGAACTTTGCCAGTGAACCACGCCTACCCTATTTGTTTCTTTATTCTCTGATATCTAAATACCATGCGGCTCACGCCGCCTGAGGCGACGTTCCAATACTTCAAGGTTCAAAATACTCACGAAAAACGGGCATACTTATATGAAATGTCTGCAACGTATGTTACAAAAATCGTATATTAAGACTCGATTCACATTTGGAGAGTTGCGAAAAAGTTAGCCTACTTATTTCAAAAAAGATTTTTGGCTTGCTCAAGACTGAGCTCAGACTCTCCTTTTATACCCTTTAGATATTCTAATTGGTTTGACGGGACTCCGTTGTGGACACAAAATTTCAAACTCTGCTCCTTTATATAATAAGATACCTCTCAGGTCCCGGATGTTCATCATTCGCTGGTCTTTTCGAGGAACTCGGACCATTTTACGTGAACAAGGATGGAGTGACGCTCTATGAGAATATTTACTCGTGGAATCAGGTAGTTTTCTATTTTGACAGCCTAGGCTTAGGATTAGGCTTAGGCTTACTGGATAGTAATATACATATAGTATAGTATTTCACTCACTGCATATAATATTTGTTGGGTATATTATTCCACTCAATAAACGATTATACATTTTTTCTCAAAACCGAATACTTATCAAGAAAACAGCACGTGAAGATTAATCGGGGGTTGTGTACATGTTGTTTAATGAAAAGAGTCGTGATTTTATGTAAAAATAAAAATAAAATTGAATGAGTAAGAGTAAGAGTAAATACAGGAAAAATGTAATAAAACCATAGAATAACTTTCATACCTAAATACATAGTGATAGTATAAAATACATATACTAATAAACTAATAACTGTTATAGGAAATAATTTTCAAAAATAGCGGGAAGGGTGTTTAATTAGTACTGAAATTGGGAAAACAATAGGGAATAGACCCTGGATTATTATAATAATTAGATACAAATATCATAATAAAAAAAGGAATGTAATTGATTTTCAGCATGCCACCATACTACAATGTATCAGAACTAAGTTCCTGACTCGTAGTTGACTAGTACTACAGTAGTACTTGAGTAGTAGTTGACGAGTACTTGACTAGTGCAAGACTAGTACTAGACTTACGTATTAGACTTATGGTTTAAAAATAAAGATAAAAAGATAAAGCGTACCGGGTTATATCAACCGAATCCGCAGAAACGGTGCACCGGGGTCCTGTTCATTTCTGAAGCCGAACGAACTGGCCTTTAAACTTCCCGGAGGCCAATTTTCTCGGGAAGCCGATTTATCTCCGCCGGTTTTACCCAGCTACCAATTTTTACACCTTTGGTGAGGTGGAGAGACTTATGGTTCAGATTTATTAATTACTTAGTTTCCAGCGTGCCAATGTGCTGTACTTGGAATCTCCAATCGGTGTTGGGTTCTCGTATGATTAGGGACCCGCAAGCGCGCCGAAAAAGGCCGCGCCCTACAACAAAGAGAGAGCGTACATATGGGATTACAGTACCCTAAAATGAAAATAGCCTTTATTGTTGTTAATGCTTTACAAAAATGTGCAATTAGAGTAAATGGGCTATCAGAAACTCAACTGGATACTTTTCAGAACACTTGCATAACCGTAAGTGTGGTTTTCAGATCGGATTTTAGTAAAAAACTTGACGCGCCGACTTGAAACTTTCTCTATACGTTCCTAACGATGCTTAGAACGTATCCTGAAAGTTTGGTAGAAATCCATCGGTGCAATTTTTCTATACAAAAACCGGATTTAATACTTGTAAAAAGCACGTTTTGGCCTGTAGAAGCCTGTTATTGGAGTGCGCCCGAATGGTACTTCTTGAGGTTATTCCTTATGGTACTCTTGATTTTATTTGAAGTTTTGAAGAAAATCCATCGGTGCATTTTCTTTTTATAACGTGTTTGAGTCTAGAAATTTTTTTAAATTCGCGCCGAAAACCCGTCTTTTGTTTCACTGCGTTGGCTATAGGGGGCGGGGTCGTGCGAAAAAGGAGACCGAAATGCTACTTTTTTTCCTGCTGGCCTACTTGTTTATTTTTAATTTTTCGATGTTTGTACTTATTTTATGCTTTTATTAATGTTCAGGAATGTATTTTCTCATCTACCTTTGGCTTAGGTGTTATTGAGCCCAATACTGAGTTTACCACTCTTCCTTATTTGTTTAGTTACCTTATGTTTCTTTCTTTTTTTTTGCTTGTAGACTGTTTATATTCTTAGCCTGGCTCGCTTACCGTTTATTTTCGTCTTATGGATTGTGACTAAGCTATATTTATTACTTTTTGCACGAGTTTCGATTTAGGTTGAATACTTTTCTTGTGCCTTTGTCCTGTCTGATTGTTCATGCAGTTTAGTCCTTGATTCTTCGTTTTCAAAGATCCTCGTTCGCCCTCGTTGAATTCACATGTGATTATGTTTATCGTTCGTTTTTCAGATAGTTGGTTGTTCGATTTCTCGTATCGAATGCGAAGTTTTTGCTGCGAGCTTCATGGCGGATTGCGATAAAACTTCTGCTTCTGAGTTTATCGACACAGCGGAGGATTCTTGGATTTTACGCCAGGGATTCGAAGATTTTTACTTCGAACACAAATTTGTTAGTTTTTAAGTTCTAAAGTATTCAATATACTTTGTTGTTAGCGCATTAATAGTAAGGGCCGTGCGAATTAATATATTGTTGATGTCGCTTTCCTTATTTGCCGTTTTGTCTATTTAATAATGCGCTCTTACATCTTTAATTTGTTGTTATCCTTGCCCTTTGTACATTCGAGATTGGATATGGACCTTTGTACATTAGACAATTGATTGTGGTGTAATGGGTGTATTTTTATTATAGTAATTTTGGCGGCACTTTTTATTATTCTACATAAGTGTTACTCTTTTTGGATAGTTTGTTTCCACAATGGGTACATATTCCAGATGGTCCTAGCCCATTTGTGAGGCCGTATTCACCACAAACAGGGAGCCCTCCCTAGGCTCACGAGCGTTCAGGGAGGGCTCCTGCGTGTTGGTGAATACGGCCTCGTTACTAAATTTGGTTATGTTG
>JAANDG010001150.1:0-11100 GCA_036852015.1 Pelodera strongyloides | reverse complement strand
ATTACCCTTAGTATATACCGTAGGTTGCTTAGTATATACCGTGAACCCAATTACCGTAGGTTGCTTAGTATATACCGTGAACCCAATTACCGTAGGTTGCTTAGTATATACCGTGAACCCAATTACCGTAGTTGCTTAGTATATACCGTGAAATTACCCAATTACCGTAGGTTGCTTAGTATATACCGTAGGTTGGTAGTATATACCGTGAACCCAATTACCGTAGGTTGCTTAGTATATACCGTGAACCCAATTACCGTAGGTTGCTTAGTATATACCGTGAACCCAATTACCGTAGGTTGCTTAGTATATACCGTGAACCCAATTACCGTAGGTTGCTTAGTATATACCGTAGGTTGCTTAGTATATACCGTAGGTTGCTTAGTATATACCGTGAACCCAATTACCGTAGGTTGCTTAGTATATACCGTGAACCCAATTACCGTAGGTTGCTTAGTATATACCGTGAACCCAATTACCGTAGGTTGCTTAGTATATACCGTGAACCCAATTACCGTAGGTTGCTTAGTATATATACCGTAGGTTGCTTAGTATATACCGTGAACCCAATTACCGTAGGTTTGCTTAGTATATACCGTGAACCCAATTACCGTAGGTTGCTTAGTATATACCGTAGGTTGCTTAGTATATACCGTGAACCCAATTACCGTAGGTTGCTTAGTATATACCGTGAACCCAATTACCGTAGGTTGCTTAGTATATACCGTGAACCCAATTACCGTAGGTTTGCTTAGTATATACCGTGAACCCAATTACCGTAGGTTGCTTAGTATATACCGTGAACCCCAATTACCGTAGGTTGCTTAGTATATACCGTGAACCCAATTACCGTAGGTTGCTTAGTATATACCGTAGGTTGCTTAGTATATACCGTGAACCCAATTACCGTAGGTTGCTTAGTATATACCGTGAACCCAATTACCGTAGGTTGCTTAGTATATATACCGTGAACCCAATTACCGTAGGTTGCTTAGTATATACCGTGAACCCAATTACCGTAGGTTGCTATACCGTATTACCGTAGGTTGCTTAGTATATACCGTACCGTGAACCCAATTACCGTAGGTTGCTTAGTATATACCGTGAACCCAATTACCGTAGGTTGCTTAGTATATACCGTAGGTTGCTTACCGTATATACCGTGAACCCAATTACCGTAGGTTGCTTAGTATATACCGTGAACCCAATTACCGTAGGTTGCTTAGTATATACCGTGAAACCCAATTACCGTAGGTTGCTTAGTATATACCGTGAACCCAATTACCGTAGGTTGCTTAGTATATACCGTGAACCCAATTACCGTAGGTTGCTTAGTATATACCGTAGGTTGCTTAGTATATACCGTGAACCCAATTACCGTAGGTTGCTTAGTATATACCGTGAACCCAATTACCGTAGGTTGCTTAGTATATACCGTGAACCCAATTACCGTAGGTTGCTTAGTATATACCGTGAACCCAATTACCGTAGGTTGCTTAGTATATACCGTGAACCCAATTACCGTAGGTTGCTTAGTATATACCGTGAACCCAATTACCGTAGGTTGCTTAGTATATACCGTGAACCCAATTACCGTAGGTTGCTTAGTATATACCGTGAACCCAATTACCGTAGGTTGCTTAGTATATACCGTAGGTTGCTTAGTATATACCGTGAACCCAATTACCGTAGGTTGCTTAGTATATACCGTGAACCCAATTACCGTAGGTTGCTTAGTATATACCGTGAACCCAATTACCGTAGGTTGCTTAGTATATACCGTGAACCCAATTACCGTAGGTTGCTTAGTATATACCGTAGGTTGCTTAGTATATACCGTGAACCCAATTACCGTAGGTTGCTTAGTATATACCGTGAACCCAATTACCGTAGGTTGCTTAGTATATACCGTGAACCCAATTACCGTAGGTTGCTTAGTATATACCGTAGGTTGCTTAGTATATACCGTGAACCCAATTACCGTAGGTTGCTTAGTATATACCGTGAACCCAATTACCGTAGGTTGCTTAGTATATACCGTGAACCCAATTACCGTAGGTTGCTTAGTATATACCGTGAACCCAATTACCGTAGGTTGCTTAGTATATACCGTAGGTTGCTTAGTATATACCGTAGGTTGCTTAGTATATACCGTGAACCCAATTACCGTAGGTTGCTTAGTATATACCGTGAACCCAATTACCGTAGGTTGCTTAGTATATACCGTGAACCCAATTACCGTAGGTTGCTTAGTATATACCGTAGGTTGCTTAGTATATACCGTGAACCCAATTACCGTAGGTTGCTTAGTATATACCGTGAACCCAATTACCGTAGGTTGCTTAGTATATACCGTGAACCCAATTACCGTAGGTTGCTTAGTATATACCGTGAACCCAATTACCGTAGGTTGCTTAGTATATACCGTGAACCCAATTACCGTAGGTTGCTTAGTATATACCGTGAACCCAATTACCGTAGGTTGCTTAGTACCCAATTACCGTAGGTTGCTTAGTATATACCGTGAACCCAATTACCGTAGGTTGCTTAGTATATACCTATACCGTGAACCCAATTACCGTAGGTTGCTTAGTATATACCGTGAACCCAATTACCGTAGGTTGCTTAGTATATACCGTGAACCCAATTACCGTAGGTTGCTTAGTATATATACCGTGAACCCAATTACCGTAGTTGCTTAGTATTACCTTAGTATATACCGTGAACCCAATTACCGTAGGTTGCTTAGTATATACCGTGAACCCAATTACCGTAGGTTGCTTAGTATATACCGTGAACCCAATTACCGTAGGTTGCTTAGTATATACCGTGAACCCAATTACCGTAGGTTGCTTAGTATATACCGTAGGTTGCTTAGTATATACCGTGAACCCAATTACCGTAGGTTGCTTAGTATATACCGTGAACCCAATTACCCTACCGTAGGTTGCTTAGTATATACCGTGAACCCAATTACCGTAGGTTGCTTAGTATATATACCGTGAACCCAATTACCGTAGGTTGCTTAGTATATACCGTGAACCCAATTACCGTAGGTTGCTTAGTATATACCGTAGGTTGCTTAGTATATACCGTGAACCCAATTACCGTAGGTTGCTTAGTATATACCGTGAACCCAATTACCGTAGGTTGCTTAGTATATACCGTGAACCCAATTACCGTAGGTTGCTTAGTATATACCGTGAACCCAATTACCGTAGGTTGCTTAGTATATACCGTAGGTTGCTTAGTATATACCGTGAACCCAATTACCGTAGGTTGCTTAGTATATACCGTGAACCCAATTACCGTAGGTTGCTTAGTATATACCGTGAACCCAATTACCGTAGGTTGCTTAGTATATACCGTAGGTTGCTTAGTATATACCGTGAACCCAATTACCGTAGGTTGCTTAGTATATACCGTGAACCCAATTACCGTAGGTTTTGCAGTATATACCGTAGGTTGCTTAGTATATACCGTAGGTTGCTTAGTATATATACCGTGAACCCCAATTACCGTAGGTTGCTTAGTATATACCGTGAACCCAATTACCGTAGGTTGCTTAGTATATATACCGTGAACCCAATACCGTAGGTTGCTTAGTATATACCGTGAACCCAATTACCGTAGGTTGCTTAGTATATACCGTGAACCCAATTACCGTAGGTTGCTTAGTATATACCGTAGGTTGCTTAGTATATACCGTGAACCCAATTACCGTAGGTTGCTTAGTATATACCGTGAACCCAATTACCGTAGGTTGCTTAGTATATACCGTGAACCCAATTACCGTAGGTTGCTTAGTATATACCGTAGGTTGCTTAGTATATATACCGTGAACCCAATTACCGTAGGTTGCTTAGTATATACCGTGAACCCAATTACCGTAGGTTGCTTAGTATATACCGTGAACCCCAATTACCGTAGGTTGCTTAGTATATACCGTGAACCCAATTACCGTAGGTTGCTTAGTATATACCGTGAACCCAATTACCGTAGGTTGCTTAGTATATACCGTGAACCCAATTACCGTAGGTTGCTTAGTATATACCGTGAACCCAATTACCGTAGGTTGCTTAGTATATACCGTGAACCCAATTACCGTAGGTTGCTTAGTATATACCGTGAACCCAATTACCGTAGGTTGCTTAGTATATACCGTGAACCCAATTACCGTAGGTTGCTTAGTATATACCGTGAACCCAATTACCGTAGGTTGCTTAGTATATACCGTGAACCCAATTACCGTAGGTTGCTTAGTATATACCGTGAACCCAATTACCGTAGGTTGCTTAGTATATACCGTAGGTTGCTTAGTATATACCGTGAACCCAATTACCGTAGGTTGCTTAGTATATACCGTGAACCCAATTACCGTAGGTTGCTTAGTATATACCGTGAACCCAATTACCGTAGGTTGCTTAGTATATACCGTGAACCCAATTACCGTAGGTTGCTTAGTATATACCGTAGGTTGCTTAGTATATACCGTGAACCCAATTACCGTAGGTTGCTTAGTATATACCGTGAACCCAATTACCGTAGGTTGCTTAGTATATACCGTGAACCCAATTACCGTAGGTTGCTTAGTATATACCGTGAACCCAATTACCGTAGGTTGCTTAGTATATACCGTAGGTTGCTTAGTATATACCGTAGGTTGCTTAGTATATACCGTGAACCCAATTACCGTAGGTTGCTTAGTATATACCGTGAACCCAATTACCGTAGGTTGCTTAGTATATACCGTAGGTTGCTTAGTATATACCGTGAACCCAATTACCGTAGGTTGCTTAGTATATACCGTGAACCCAATTACCGTAGGTTGCTTAGTATATACCGTGAACCCAATTACCGTAGGTTGCTTAGTATATACCGTGAACCCAATTACCGTAGGTTGCTTAGTATATACCGTGAACCCAATTACCCAATTACCGTAGGTTGCTTAGTATATACCGTGAACCCAATTACCGTAGGTTGCTTAGTATATACCGTAGGTTGCTTAGTATATACCGTGAACCCAATTACCGTAGGTTGCTTAGTATATACCGTGAACCCAATTACCGTAGGTTGCTTAGTATATACCGTGAACCCAATTACCGTAGGTTGCTTAGTATATACCGTGAACCCAATTACCGTAGGTTGCTTAGTATATACCGTGAACCCAATTACCGTAGGTTGCTTAGTATATACCGTGAACCCAATTACCGTAGGTTGCTTAGTATATACCGTGAACCCAATTACCGTAGGTTGCTATACCGTATATACCGTAGGTTGCTTAGTATATACCGTGAACCCAATTACCGTAGGTTGCTTAGTATATACCGTGAACCCAATTACCGTAGGTTGCTTAGTATATACCGTGAACCCAATTACCGTAGGTTGCTTAGTATATACCGTGAACCCAATTACCGTAGGTTGCTTAGTATATACCGTGAACCCAATTACCGTAGGTTGCTTAGTATATACCGTAGGCTTAGTATATACCGTGAACCCAATTACCGTAGGTTGCTTAGTATATACCGTGAACCCAATTACCGTAGGTTGCTTAGTATATACCGTGAACCCAATTACCGTAGGTTGCTTAGTATATACCGTGAACCCAATTACCGTAGGTTGCTTAGTATATACCGTGAACCCAATTACCGTAGGTTGCTTAGTATATACCGTGAACCCAATTACCGTAGGTTGCTTAGTATATATATACCGTGAACCCAATTACCGTAGGTTGCTTAGTAATATACCGTAGGTTGCTTAGTATATACCGTGAACCCAATTACCGTAGGTTGCTTAGTATATACCGTGAACCCAATTACCGTAGGTTGCTTAGTATATACCGTGAACCCAATTACCGTAGGTTGCTTAGTATATACCGTGAACCCAATTACCGTAGGTTGCTTAGTATATACCGTAGGTTGCTTAGTATATACCGTGAACCCAATTACCGTAGGTTGTTGCTTAGTATATACCGTGAACCCAATTACCGTAGGTTGCTTAGTATATACCGTGAACCCAATTACCGTAGGTTGCTTAGTATATACCGTAGGTTGCTTAGTATATACCGTGAACCCAATTACCGTAGGTTGCTTAGTATATACCGTGAACCCAATTACCGTAGGTTGCTTAGTATATACCGTGAACCCAATTACCGTAGGTTGCTTAGTATATACCGTGAACCCAATTACCGTAGGTTGCTTAGTATATACCGTAGGTTGCTTAGTATATACCGTGAACCCAATTACCGTAGGTTGCTTAGTATATACCGTGAACCCAATTACCGTAGGTTGCTTAGTATATACCGTGAACCCAATTACCGTAGGTTGCTTAGTATATACCGTGAACCCAATTACCGTAGGTTGCTTAGTATATACCGTAGGTTGCTTAGTATATACCGTGAACCCAATTACCGTAGGTTACTTAGTATATACCGTGAACCCAATTACCGTAGGTTGCTTAGTATATACCGTGAACCCAATTACCGTAGGTTGCTTAGTATATACCGTGAACCCAATTACCGTAGGTTGCTTAGTATATACCGTAGGTTGCTTAGTATATACCGTGAACCCAATTACCGTAGGTTGCTTAGTATATACCGTGAACCCAATTACCGTAGGTTGCTTAGTATATACCGTGAACCCAATTACCGTAGGTTGCTTAGTATATACCGTGAACCCAATTACCGTAGGTTGCTTAGTATATACCGTGAACCCAATTACCGTAGGTTGCTTAGTATATACCGTAGGTTGCTTAGTATATACCGTAGGTTGCTTAGTATATACCGTGAACCCAATTACCGTAGGTTGCTTAGTATATACCGTGAACCCAATTACCGTAGGTTGCTTAGTATATACCGTGAACCCAATTACCGTAGGTTGCTTAGTATATACCGTGAACCCAATTACCGTAGGTTGCTTAGTATATACCGTGAACCCAATTACCGTAGGTTTGCTTAGTATATACCGTGTAACCCAATTACCGTAGGTTGCTTAGTATATACCGTGTTGTATATACCGTAGGTTGCTTAGTATATACCGTGAACCCAATTACCGTAGGTTGCTTAGTATATACCGTAGGTTGCTTAGTATATACCGTGAACCCAATTACCGTAGGTTGCTTAGTATATACCGTGAACCCAATTACCGTAGGTTGCTTAGTATATACCGTGAACCCAATTACCGTAGGTTGCTTAGTATATACCGTAGGTTGCTTAGTATATTACCGTAGGTTGCTTAGTATATACCGTGAACCCAATTACCGTAGGTTACCGTATTAGTATACCGTGAACCCAATTTGCTTAGTATATACCGTAGGTTGCTTAGTATATACCGTGAACCCAATTACCGTAGGTTGCTTAGTATATATACCGTGAACCCAATTACCGTAGGTTGCTTAGTATATACCGTGAACCCAATTACCGTAGGTTGCTTAGGTGCTTAGTATATACCGTGAACCCCAATTACCGTAGGTTGCTTAGTATATACCGTGAACCCAATTACCGTAGGTTGCTTAGTATATACCGTGAACCCAATTACCGTAGGTTGCTTAGTATATACCGTGAACCCAATTACCGTAGGTTGCTTAGTATATACCGTGAACCCAATTACCGTAGGTTGCTTAGTATATATACCTTAGGTTGCTTAGTATATACCGTGAACCCAATTACCGTAGGTTACCGTGCTTATATACCCAATTACCGTAGGTACCGTGAACCAATTACCGTAGGTTGCTTAGTATATACCGTGAACCCAATTACCGTAGGTTGCTTAGTATATACCGTGAACCAATTACCGTAGGTTTAGTATACCGTGAACCCAATTACCGTAGGTTGCTTAGTATATACCGTGAACCCAATTACCGTAGGTTGCTTAGTATATACCGTGAACCCAATTACCGTAGGTTGCTTAGTATATACCGTGAACCCAATTACCGTAGGTTGCTTAGTATATACCGTAGGTTGCTTAGTATATACCGTAGGTTGCTTAGTATATACCGTGAACCCAATTACCGTAGGTTGCTTAGTATATACCGTGAACCCAATTACCGTAGGTTGCTTAGTATATACCGTGAACCCAATTACCGTAGGTTGCTTAGTATATACCGTAGGTTGCTTAGTATATACCGTGAACCCAATTACCGTAGGTTACTTAGTATATACCGTGAACCCAATTACCGTAGGTTGCTTAGTATATACCGTGAACCCAATTACCGTAGGTTGCTTAGTATATACCGTGAACCCAATTACCGTAGGTTGCTTAGTATATACCGTGAACCCAATTACCGTAGGTTGCCTTAGTATTACCGTAGGTTGCTTAGTATATACCGTGAACCCAATTACCGTAGGTTGCTTAGTATATACCGTGAACCGTAATTACCGTAGGTTGCTTAGTATATACCGTGAACCCAATTACCGTAGGTTGCTTAGTATATACCGTGAACCCAATTACCGTAGGTTGCTTAGTATATACCGTAGGTTGCTTAGTATATACCGTGAACCCAATTACCGTAGGTTGCTTAGTATATACCGTGAACCCAATTACCGTAGGTTGCTTAGTATATACCGTAGGTTGCTTAGTATATACCGTGAACCCAATTACCGTAGGTTGCTTAGTATATACCGTGAACCCAATTACCGTAGGTTGCTTAGTATATACCGTGAACCCAATTACCGTAGGTTGCTTAGTATATACCGTGAACCCAATTACCGTAGGTTGCTTAGTATATACCGTGAACCCAATTACCGTAGGTTGCTTAGTATATACCGTAGGTTGCTTAGTATATACCGTGAACCCAATTACCGTAGGTTGCTTAGTATATATATTACCGTAGGTTGCTTAAATTACCGTAGGTTGCTTAGTATATACCGTGAACCCAATTACCGTAGGTTGCTTAGTATATACCGTGAACCCAATTACCGTAGGTTGCTTAGTATATATACCGTGAACCCAATTACCGTAGGTTGCTTAGTATATACCGTGAACCCAATTACCGTAGGTGCTTAGTATATACCGTGAAACCCAATTACCGTAGGTTGCTTAGTATATACCGTGCTTAGTATACCGTGAACCCAATTACCGTAGGTTGCTTAGTATATACCGTGAACCCAATTACCGTAGGTTTGCTTAGTATATACCGTGAACCCAATTACCGTAGGTTGCTTAGTATATACCGTGAACCCAATTACCGTAGTTGCCCCTTTACCCGCATTAGTTCAATATTAGGTAGCTCCGACGAGACTCCTGCTGAACTCTACACTCCACTCCAACGAGAAGCCCGAGACAACTACACCAGCGAGAGGACTTTCGAATAAGGAAGAACCCTCGACAACAGCTCAACAAGAAGATCTACGCTTCAACCTTTGTCTTCCCTATTATTGTATAATAAAGTATTATAATAGATCGGTGTTGGTTACTGAATATAATTCGTAATATTGTTCATTCGTTCATCTGTTGGTCTTCAGTTCACACTCGCCGAGTGCTGAACTTTCGTCGGTCATCTTTGTCAGTCAAGTGAAATAGCAGAACTATCTCAGTGGAAGTACAGGCTATTTCAGTGGCGTTCAGGAACTGCAGATCACACTCACGATGGAAGGAATCAAGATGACTGAATTTGACCCGACTACGATGGACTTGGAGATTTGGATCGAACGATTGGAAATTCACTTTCTGCGGAACAAAGTGAAAGATGACGAAGAAAAGGTGTTGACGTTACTATCGCTGGTATCAATGGAGACGTACACGTCACTCGCGGCATGGACGGAACCTAAGAAACCAAGAGAATTGGATTATGGGGCGCTTACTACAATGATGTTGGAACGATACTGCAAGAAGAAGATGGTCATAAGCTATCGAGATGCTCTACTCACGGAAACGCAGAAGCCTGGTCAGACGATTGAGGAATTCTACAGGGAATTGGAAAGGTTAGCAGGAAAATGTGAGTTTCATAAGGTAAACGCATGTGAAAGAGTAGTATTTTGACTATGCAGTTCATTAGAGGTTTAAGTAGTAACCGGGTGCGTGAGAGACTGTTGCTGGAAAATGAAGAAGAAGGAATCAAGACGCTACATCTCGCACAGAAGGTGGAGACAGCGGAAAGAAGCGCTGCGAACATGGGTCGTGATGTTCGACACCGCAGGGAACAGCAACATGGAAGCAGCACATCGAGTAGTAGAAGCAAGGAGTCGTACAGAAGGACAAACAAGTGTGTTTCAACTGCAGCAAGCCAGGACATTTGGCAAGGAACTGTCGACGAATTGGAACCATTCAGATACGATGCTGTCAGGAGAAATACCCCACAGGTAAATAAGTTTTCTAGTCCATTACTGTTACCAGTTAACATTCAAGGGTTGCAAACCAAAATGGAATTAGATACGGGGGCAGCATGTTCCATAATTTGTTAGTATATACCGTGAACCCAATTACCGTAGGTGCTAGTATATACGTGAACCCAATTACCGTAGGTTGCTTAGTATATACCGTGAACCGTAGGTGCTTAGTATATACCGTAGGTTGCTTAGTATATACCGTGAACCCAATTACCGTAGGTTGCTTAGTATATACCGTAACCAATTACCGTAGGTTTTACCATAGGGTTGCTTAGTATATACCGTGAACCCAATTACCGTAGGTTGCTTAGTATATACCGTGAACCCAATTACCGTAGCTTAGTATATTGAAACCAATTTAGTATATATACCGTAGGTGCTTAGTATATACCGTGTGATACCCAATTACCGTAGGTTGCTTAGTATATACCGTGAACCCAATTACCGTAGGTTGCGTAGGTTGCTTAGTATATACCGTGAACCCAATTACCGTAGGTTGCTTAGTATATACCGTGAAACCGTAGGTTGCAATACCGTAGGTTGAACCCAATTTAGTATATACCGTAATTACCGTAGGTTGCTTAGTATATACCGTGAACCCAATTACCGTAGGTTTGCTTAGTATATACCGTGAACCGTAGGTTGCTTAATATACCGTAGGTTGCTTAGTATATACCGTGAACCCAATTACCGTAGGTTGCTTATACCGTAATTACCGTAGGTTGCTTAGTATATACCGTGAACCCAATTACCGTAGGTTGCTTAGTATATACCGT
>JAANDG010001149.1:0-11143 GCA_036852015.1 Pelodera strongyloides | reverse complement strand
TTTTTCAGATTTTACATATGGACTTATACCAGGCTACTGAAAGACTGGGAACATGAAATATAGATTATTTGTTGTTGAAATACAGTGTTCCTCATCGGTAGACTTCGTAGCTTCATAGTTACAAGCTTTATTAAATTTTCCGATACACCACGTACAGAGTTGTACGTGGTTTTTCAGATTTTACATATGGACTTATACCAGGCTACTGAAAGACTGGGAACATGAAATATAGATTATTTGTTGTTGAAATACAGTGTTCCTCATCGGTAGACTTCGTAGCTTCATAGTTACAAGCTTTATTAAATTTTCCGATACACCACGTACAGAGTTGTACGTGGTTTTTCAGATTTTACATATATGGACTTATACCAGGCTACTGAAGGACTGGGAACCTGAAATATAGATTATTTGTTGTTGAAATACAGTGTTCCTCATCGGTAGACTTCGTAGCTTCATAGTTACAAGCATTATTAAATTTTCCGATACACCACGTACAGAGTTGTACGTGGTTTTTCAGATTTTATATATGGACTTATACCAGGCTACTGAAGGACTGGGAACCTGAAATATAGATTATTTGTTGTTGAAATACAGTGTTCCTCATCGGTAGACTTCGTAGCTTCATAGTTACAAGCATTATTAAATTTTCCGATACACCACGTACAGAGTTGTACGTGGTTTTTCAGATTTTATATATGGACTTATACCAGGCTACTGAAAGACTGGGAACCTGAAATATAGATTATTTGTTGTTGAAATACAGTGTTCCTCATCGGTAGACTTCGTAGCTTCATAGTTACAAGCATTATTAAATTTTCCGATACACCACGTACAGAGTTGTACGTGGTTTTTCAGATTTATATATGGACTTATACCAGGCTACTGAAGGACTGGGAACCTGAAATATAGATTATTTGTTGTTGAAATACAGTGTTCCTCATCGGTAGACTTCGTAGCTTCATAGTTACAAGCATTATTAAATTTTCCGATACACCACGTACAGAGTTGTACGTGGTTTTTCAGATTTTACATATGGACTTATACCAGGCTACTGAAAGGACTGGGAACCTGAAATATAGATTATTTGTTGTTGAAATACAGTGTTCCTCATCGGTAGACTTCGTAGCTTCATAGTTACAAGCATTATTAAATTTTCCGATACACCACGTACAGAGTTGTACGTGGTTTTTCAGATTTTATATATGGACTTATACCAGGCTACTGAAGGACTGGGAACCTGAAATATAGATTATTTGTTGTTGAAATACAGTGTTCCTCATCGGTAGACTTCGTAGCTTCATAGTTACAAGCATTATTAAATTTTCCGATACACCACGTACAGAGTTGTACGTGGTTTTTCAGATTTTATATATGGACTTATACCAGGCTACTGAAGGACTGGGAACCTGAAATATAGATTATTTTTGTTGTTGAAATACAGTGTTCCTCATCGGTAGACTTCGTAGCTTCATAGTTACAAGCATTATTAAATTTTCCGATACACCACGTACAGAGTTGTACGTGGTTTTTCAGATTTTATATATGGACTTATACCAGGCTACTGAAAGACTGGGAACATGAAATATAGATTATTTGTTGTTGAAATACAGTGTTCCTCATCGGTAGACTTCGTAGCTTCATAGTTACAAGCATTATTAAATTTTCCGATACACCACGTACAGAGTTGTACGTGGTTTTTCAGATTTTATATATGGACTTATACCAGGCTACTGAAGGACTGGGAACCTGAAATATAGATTATTTGTTGTTGAAATACAGTGTTCCTCATCGGTAGACTTCGTAGCTTCATAGTTACAAGCTTTATTAAATTTTCCGATACACCACGTACAGAGTTGTACGTGGTTTTTCAGATTTTACATATGGACTTATACCAGGCTACTGAAAGACTGGGAACATGAAATATAGATTATTTGTTGTTGAAATACAGTGTTCCTCATCGGTAGACTTCGTAGCTTCATAGTTACAAGCATTATTAAATTTTCCGATACACCACGTACAGAGTTGTACGTGGTTTTTCAGATTTTATATATGGACTTATACCAGGCTACTGAAGGACTGGGAACCTGAAATATAGATTATTTGTTGTTGAAATACAGTGTTCCTCATCGGTAGACTTCGTAGCTTCATAGTTACAAGCATTATTAAATTTTCCGATACACCCACGTACAGAGTTGTACGTGGTTTTTCAGATTTTATATATGGACTTATACCAGGACTGGGAACTGAAATATAGATTATTTGTTGTTGAAATACAGTGTTCCTCATCGGTAGACTTCGTAGCTTCATAGTTACAAGCATTATTAAATTTTCCGATACACCACGTACAGAGTTGTACGTGGTTTTTCAGATTTTACATATGGACTTATACCAGGCTACTGAAGGACTGGGAACCTGAAATATAGATTATTTGTTGTTGAAATACAGTGTTCCTCATCGGTAGACTTCGTAGCTTCATAGTTACAAGCATTATTAAATTTTCCGATACACCACGTACAGAGTTGTACGTGGTTTTTCAGATTTTATATATGGACTTATACCAGGCTACTGAAGGACTGGGAACCTGAAATATAGATTATTTGTTGTTGAAATACAGTGTTCCTCATCGGTAGACTTCGTAGCTTCATAGTTACAAGCTTTATTAAATTTTCCGATACACCACGTACAGAGTTGTACGTGGTTTTTCAGATTTTACATATGGACTTATACCAGGCTACTGAAAGACTGGGAACATGAAATATAGATTATTTGTTGTTGAAATACAGTGTTCCTCATCGGTAGACTTCGTAGCTTCATAGTTACAAGCATTATTAAATTTTCCG
The DNA here is from genome assembly GCA_036852015.1 of Pelodera strongyloides. NCBI lineage: Eukaryota > Metazoa > Nematoda > Chromadorea > Rhabditida > Rhabditidae > Pelodera > Pelodera strongyloides. The sequence continues at coordinate 8,303 of JAANDG010001149.1, read as the reverse complement.
ATACACCACGTACATGAGTTGTACGTGGTTTTTCAGATTTTATATATGGACTTATACCAGGCTACTGAAGGACTGGGAACCTGAAATATAGATTATTTGTTGTTGAAATACAGTGTTCCTCATCGGTAGACTTCGTAGCTTCATAGTTACAAGCATTATTAAATTTTCCGATACACCACGTACAGAGTTGTACGTGGTTTTTCAGATTTTATATATGGACTTATACCAGGCTACTGAAGGACTGGGAACCTGAAATATAGATTATTTGTTGTTGAAATACAGTGTTCCTCATCGGTAGACTTCGTAGCTTCATAGTTACAAGCATTATTAAATTTTCCGATACACCACGTACAGAGTTGTACGTGGTTTTTCAGATTTTACATATATGGACTTATACCAGGCTACTGAAAGACTGGGAACCTGAAATATAGATTATTTGTTGTTGAAATACAGTGTTCCTCATCGGTAGACTTCGTAGCTTCATAGTTACAAGCATTATTAAATTTTCCGATACACCACGTACAGAGTTGTACGTGGTTTTTCAGATTTTATATATGGACTTATACCAGGCTACTGAAGGACTGGGAACCTGAAATATAGATTATTTGTTGTTGAAATACAGTGTTCCTCATCGGTAGACTTCGTAGCTTCATAGTTACAAGCATTATTAAATTTTCCGATACACCACGTACAGAGTTGTACGTGGTTTTTCAGATTTTACATATGGACTTATACCAGGCTACTGAAAGACTGGGAACCTGAAATATAGATTATTTGTTGTTGAAATACAGTGTTCCTCATCGGTAGGTAGACTTCGTAGCTTCATAGTTACAAGCATTATTGAATTTTCCGATACACCACGTACAGAGTTGTACGTGGTTTTTCAGATTTTATATATGGACTTATACCAGGCTACTGAAGGACTGGGAACCTGAAATATAGATTATTTGTTGTTGAAATACAGTGTTCCTCATCGGTAGACTTCGTAGCTTCATAGTTACAAGCTTTATTAAATTTTCCGATACACCACGTACAGAGTTGTACGTGGTTTTTCAGATTTTATATATGGACTTATACCAGGCTACTGAAGGACTGGGAACCTGAAATATAGATTATTTGTTGTTGAAATACAGTGTTCCTCATCCGGTCACTTCGGTAGCTTCATAGTTACAAGCATTATTAAATTTTCCGATACACCACGTACAGAGTTGTACGTGGTTTTTCAGATTTTACATATGGACTTATACCAGGCTACTGAAAGACTGGGAACCTGAAATATAGATTATTTGTTGTTGAAATACAGTGTTCCTCATCGGTAGACTTCGTAGCTTCATAGTTACAAGCATTATTAAATTTTCCGATACACCACGTACAGAGTTGTACGTGGTTTTTCAGATTTTACATATGGACTTATACCAGGCTACTGAAAGACTGGGAACATGAAATATAGATTATTTGTTGTTGAAATACAGTGTTCCTCATCGGTAGACTTCGTAGCTTCATAGTTACAAGCTTTATTAAATTTTCCGATACACCACGTACAGAGTTGTACGTGGTTTTTCAGATTTTATATATGGACTTATACCAGGCTACTGAAGGACTGGGAACCTGAAATATAGATTATTTGTTGTTGAAATACAGTGTTCCTCATCGGTAGACTTCGTAGCTTCATAGTTACAAGCTTTATTAAATTTTCCGATACACCACGTACAGAGTTGTACGTGGTTTTTCAGATTTTACATATGGACTTATACCAGGCTACTGAAAGACTGGGAACATGAAATATAGATTATTTGTTGTTGAAATACAGTGTTCCTCATCGGTAGACTTCGTAGCTTCATAGTTACAAGCATTATTAAATTTTCCGATACACCACATACATGATGTATGTGGTTTTTCAGATTTTATATATGGACTTATACCAGGCTACTGAAGGACTGGGAACCTGAAATATAGATTATTTGTTGTTGAAATACAGTGTTCCTCATCGGTAGACTTCGTAGCTTCATAGTTACAAGCATTATTAAATTTTCCGATACACCACGTACAGAGTTGTACGTGGTTTTTCAGATTTTACATATGGACTTATACCAGGCTACTGAAAGGACTGGGAACCTGAAATATAGATTATTTGTTGTTGAAATACAGTGTTCCTCATCGGTAGACTTCGTAGCTTCATAGTTACAAGCATTATTAAATTTTCCGATACACCACGTACAGAGTTGTACGTGGTTTTTCAGATTTTATATATGGGACTTATACCAGGCTACTGAAGGACTGGGAACCTGAAATATAGATTATTTGTTGTTGAAATACAGTGTTCCTCATCGGTAGACTTCGTAGCTTCATAGTTACAAGCTTTATTAAATTTTCCGATACACCACGTACAGAGTTGTACGTGGTTTTTCAGATTTTATATATGGACTTATACCAGGCTACTGAAAGGACTGGGAACCTGAAATATAGATTATTTGTTGTTGAAATACAGTGTTCCTCATCGGTAGACTTCGTAGCTTCATAGTTACAAGCATTATTAAATTTTCCGATACACCACACGTACAGAGTTGTACGTGGTTTTTCAGATTTTATATATGGACTTATACCAGGCTACTGAAGGACTGGGAACCTGAAATATAGATTATTTGTTGTTGAAATACAGTGTTCCTCATCGGTAGACTTCGTAGCTTCATAGTTACAAGCATTATTAAATTTTCCGATACACCACGTACAGAGTTGTACGTGGTTTTTCAGATTTTACATATGGACTTATACCAGGCTACTGAAAGGACTGGGAACCTGAAATATAGATTATTTGTTGTTGAAATACAGTGTTCCTCATCGGTAGACTTCGTAGCTTCATAGTTACAAGCATTATTAAATTTTCCGATACACCACGTACAGAGTTGTACGTGGTTTTTCAGATTTTATATATGGACTTATACCAGGCTACTGAAAGACTGGGAACCTGAAATATAGATTATTTGTTGTTGAAATACAGTGTTCCTCATCGGTAGACTTCGTAGCTTCATAGTTACAAGCATTATTAAATTTTCCGATACACCACGTACAGAGTTGTACGTGGTTTTTCAGATTTTATATATGGGACTTATACCAGGCTACTGAAGGACTGGGAACCTGAAATATAGATTATTTGTTGTTGAAATACAGTGTTCCTCATCGGTAGACTTCGTAGCTTCATAGTTACAAGCATTATTAAATTTTCCGATACACCACGTACAGAGTTGTACGTGGTTTTTCAGATTTTACATATGGACTTATACCAGGCTACTGAAAGGACTGGGAACCTGAAATATAGATTATTTGTTGTTGAAATACAGTGTTCCTCATCGGTAGACTTCGTAGCTTCATAGTTACAAGCATTATTAAATTTTCCGATACACCACGTACAGAGTTGTACGTGGTTTTTCAGATTTTATATATGGACTTATACCAGGCTACTGAAGGACTGGGAACCTGAAATATAGATTATTTGTTGTTGAAATACAGTGTTCCTCATCGGTAGACTTCGTAGCTTCATAGTTACAAGCATTATTAAATTTTCCGATACACCACGTACAGAGTTGTACGTGGTTTTTCAGATTTTATATATTTTACAGTTGTTTTACACCACATACATGATGTATGTGGTTTTTCAGATTTTATATATGGACTTATACCAGGCTACTGAAGGACTGGGAACCTGAAATATAGATTATTTGTTGTTGAAATACAGTGTTCCTCATCGGTAGACTTCGTAGCTTCATAGTTACAAGCATTATTAAATTTTCCGATACACCACGTACAGAGTTGTACGTGGTTTTTCAGATTTTATATATGGACTTATACCAGGCTACTGAAGGACTGGGAACCTGAAATATAGATTATTTGTTGTTGAAATACAGTGTTCCTCATCGGTAGACTTCGTAGCTTCATAGTTACAAGCATTATTAAATTTTCCGATACACCACGTACAGAGTTGTACGTGGTTTTTCAGATTTTATATATGGACTTATACCAGGCTACTGAAAGGACTGGGAACCTGAAATATAGATTATTTGTTGTTGAAATACAGTGTTCCTCATCGGTAGACTTCGTAGCTTCATAGTTACAAGCATTATTAAATTTTCCGATACACCACGTACAGAGTTGTACGTGGTTTTTCAGATTTTATATATGGACTTATACCAGGCTACTGAAGGACTGGGAACCTGAAATATAGATTATTTGTTGTTGAAATACAGTGTTCCTCATCGGTAGACTTCGTAGCTTCATAGTTACAAGCATTATTAAATTTTCCGATACACCACGTACAGAGTTGTACGTGGTTTTTCAGATTTTACATATGGACTTATACCAGGCTACTGAAAGACTGGGAACCATGAAATATAGATTATTTGTTGTTGAAATACAGTGTTCCTCATCGGTAGACTTCGTAGCTTCATAGTTACAAGCATTATTAAATTTTCCGATACACCACATACATGATGTATGTGGTTTTTCAGATTTTATATATGGACTTATACCAGGCTACTGAAGGACTGGGAACCTGAAATATAGATTATTTGTTGTTGAAATACAGTGTTCCTCATCGGTAGACTTCGTAGCTTCATAGTTACAAGCATTATTAAATTTTCCGATACACCACGTACAGAGTTGTACGTGGTTTTTCAGATTTTATATATGGACTTATACCAGGCTACTGAAGGACTGGGAACCTGAAATATAGATTATTTGTTGTTGAAATACAGTGTTCCTCATCGGTAGACTTCGTAGCTTCATAGTTACAAGCTTTATTAAATTTTCCGATACACCACGTACAGAGTTGTACGTGGTTTTTCAGATTTTATATATGGACTTATACCAGGCTACTGAAAGGACTGGGAACCTGAAATATAGATTATTTGTTGTTGAAATACAGTGTTCCTCATCGGTAGACTTCGTAGCTTCATAGTTACAAGCATTATTAAATTTTCCGATACACCACGTACAGAGTTGTACGTGGTTTTTCAGATTTTATATATGGACTTATACCAGGCTACTGAAGGACTGGGAACCTGAAATATAGATTATTTGTTGTTGAAATACAGTGTTCCTCATCGGTAGACTTCGTAGCTTCATAGTTACAAGCATTATTAAATTTTCCGATACACCACGTACAGAGTTGTACGTGGTTTTTCAGATTTTACATATGGACTTATACCAGGCTACTGAAAGACTGGGAACCATGAAATATAGATTATTTGTTGTTGAAATACAGTGTTCCTCATCGGTAGACTTCGTAGCTTCATAGTTACAAGCATTATTGAATTTTCCGATACACCACATACATGATGTATGTGGTTTTTCAGATTTTATATATGGACTTATACCAGGCTACTGAAGGACTGGGAACCTGAAATATAGATTATTTGTTGTTGAAATACAGTGTTCCTCATCGGTAGACTTCGTAGCTTCATAGTTACAAGCATTATTAAATTTTCCGATACACCACGTACAGAGTTGTACGTGGTTTTTCAGATTTTATATATGGACTTATACCAGGCTACTGAAGGACTGGGAACCTGAAATATAGATTATTTGTTGTTGAAATACAGTGTTCCTCATCGGTAGACTTCGTAGCTTCATAGTTACAAGCATTATTAAATTTTCCGATACACCACGTACAGAGTTGTACGTGGTTTTTCAGATTTTATATATGGACTTATACCAGGCTACTGAAAGGACTGGGAACCTGAAATATAGATTATTTGTTGTTGAAATACAGTGTTCCTCATCGGTAGACTTCGTAGCTTCATAGTTACAAGCATTATTAAATTTTCCGATACACCACGTACAGAGTTGTACGTGGTTTTTCAGATTTTATATGGGACTTATACCAGGCTACTGAAAGGACTGGGAACCTGAAATATAGATTATTTGTTGTTGAAATACAGTGTTCCTCATCGGTAGACTTCGTAGCTTCATAGTTACAAGCATTATTAAATTTTCCGATACACCACGTACAGAGTTGTACGTGGTTTTTCAGATTTTATATATGGACTTATACCAGGCTACTGAAGGACTGGGAACCTGAAATATAGATTATTTGTTGTTGAAATACAGTGTTCCTCATCGGTAGACTTCGTAGCTTCATAGTTACAAGCTTTATTAAATTTTCCGATACACCACGTACAGAGTTGTACGTGGTTTTTCAGATTTTATATATGGACTTATACCAGGCTACTGAAGGACTGGGAACCTGAAATATAGATTATTTGTTGTTGAAATACAGTGTTCCTCATCGGTAGACTTCGTAGCTTCATAGTTACAAGCATTATTAAATTTTCCGATACACCACGTACAGAGTTGTACGTGGTTTTTCAGATTTTACATATGGACTTATACCAGGCTACTGAAAGACTGGGAACCATGAAATATAGATTATTTGTTGTTGAAATACAGTGTTCCTCATCGGTAGACTTCGTAGCTTCATAGTTACAAGCATTATTAAATTTTCCGATACACCACGTACATGAGTTGTACGTGGTTTTTCAGATTTTATATATGGACTTATACCAGGCTACTGAAGGACTGGGAACCTGAAATATAGATTATTTGTTGTTGAAATACAGTGTTCCTCATCGGTAGACTTCGTAGCTTCATAGTTACAAGCATTATTAAATTTTCCGATACACCACGTACAGAGTTGTACGTGGTTTTTCAGATTTTATATGGACTTATACCAGGCTACTGAAGGACTGGGAACCTGAAATATAGATTATTTGTTGTTGAAATACAGTGTTCCTCATCGGTAGACTTCGTAGCTTCATAGTTACAAGCATTATTAAATTTTCCGATACACCACGTACAGAGTTGTACGTGGTTTTTCAGATTTTATATATGGACTTATACCAGGCTACTGAAGGACTGGGAACCTGAAATATAGATTATTTGTTGTTGAAATACAGTGTTCCTCATCGGTAGACTTCGTAGCTTCATAGTTACAAGCATTATTAAATTTTCCGATACACCACGTACAGAGTTGTACGTGGTTTTTCAGATTTTATATATGGACTTATACCAGGCTACTGAAGGACTGGGAACCTGAAATATAGATTATTTGTTGTTGAAATACAGTGTTCCTCATCGGTAGACTTCGTAGCTTCATAGTTACAAGCATTATTAAATTTTCCGATACACCACGTACAGAGTTGTACGTGGTTTTTCAGATTTTACATATGGACTTATACCAGGCTACTGAAAGACTGGGAACACCTGAAATATAGATTATTTGTTGTTGAAATACAGTGTTCCTCATCGGTAGACTTCGTAGCTTCATAGTTACAAGCATTATTAAATTTTCCGATACACCACATACATGAGTTGTATGTGGTTTTTCAGATTTTATATATGGACTTATACCAGGCTACTGAAGGACTGGGAACCTGAAATATAGATTATTTGTTGTTGAAATACAGTGTTCCTCATCGGTAGACTTCGTAGCTTCATAGTTACAAGCATTATTAAATTTTCCGATACACCACGTACAGAGTTGTACGTGGTTTTTCAGATTTTATATATGGACTTATACCAGGCTACTGAAGGACTGGGAACCTGAAATATAGATTATTTGTTGTTGAAATACAGTGTTCCTCATCGGTAGACTTCGTAGCTTCATAGTTACAAGCATTATTAAATTTTCCGATACACCACGTACAGAGTTGTACGTGGTTTTTCAGATTTTATATATGGGACTTATACCAGGCTACTGAAGGACTGGGAACCTGAAATATAGATTATTTGTTGTTGAAATACAGTGTTCCTCATCGGTAGACTTCGTAGCTTCATAGTTACAAGCTTTATTAAATTTTCCGATACACCACGTACAGAGTTGTACGTGGTTTTTCAGATTTTATATGGACTTATACCAGGCTACTGAAGGACTGGGAACCTGAAATATAGATTATTTGTTGTTGAAATACAGTGTTCCTCATCGGTAGACTTCGTAGCTTCATAGTTACAAGCATTATTAAATTTTCCGATACACCACGTACAGAGTTGTACGTGGTTTTTCAGATTTTACATATGGACTTATACCAGGCTACTGAAAGACTGGGAACATGAAATATAGATTATTTGTTGTTGAAATACAGTGTTCCTCATCGGTAGACTTCGTAGCTTCATAGTTACAAGCATTATTAAATTTTCCGATACACCACATACATGATGTATGTGGTTTTTCAGATTTTATATATGGACTTATACCAGGCTACTGAAGGACTGGGAACCTGAAATATAGATTATTGTTGTTGAAATACAGTGTT
>JAANDG010001148.1:0-11250 GCA_036852015.1 Pelodera strongyloides | reverse complement strand
GTATTAAGCTAATTATGCCGTCGAAGTTATGATGACGCCTGATAATTAATGACATTGTTAATCTCTATTTCGAAACCTTATCCCACACATCAATATTGATTGGTCGGCCAATATGGCTCTGCGGTAATATTCAGATCAGTTGTATTAACTAAACAAATACCGGCAAACTGAAGATATGATCAGCGATGACAAGTAACATCGTTTCTATAGCGCAATCACTATTTCACATACATCTTACAACACATAATACATATCGACAGGTTATCTGATGCGGATCATGTTATCACGGATATCACGGCGCTTACTTGAACAAAGACGGAAATCGAGCGGCTTTGATCGATTGCAATTAGTTTGCTAATTAACGGAAATAGGTCAAATTCACCATACTTATAGAGAATTTCATGGGGAATCGAATGCCGTCAACCGTTTTAAATTTCGGCAAATTTTCGCGGAGTTATGACCTATTGAATGGACGAACTTGTTCGTTCTGAATTAGTGTGATTAATTACCTTGATCAATTATAACATTGGCACTTTCCAATACAAAGCAACGATTAGGGGATACGCTATAGAGGTTTGTTCACTGATCAAAATCATGTACTGTTATTAGCTAATTAGATCAATTTACCCATGATATTGATCTGATCAGCGTCATGTATAATTAGCCCCCAAATCAACTATGTGTTATTTTTTATACTTTTATTCGTTTCAACTTCATTTTCCACTATTTATTAGCTATTCGAGTTATTTACATCTCAGTTCCATTAGTTCGGTGCTGTTAGCTTATCAGCTTCACCACCTCACGCCATCGGTGTTTAGCATAGACTAAATTAGCATACAGCAAATTTGCATGGTTTTTGTCTGAAAAAGCCTGTGCCACAAGGTTTTCGAGTATAAAAGCAGGCTAGGAGCCCAGTCTCGAGCAAACCTCGACACCTGGAAGACTGAAATGGAATGGGGTTGTGATAATTTTAGTTAAAATTATTATAATTAATAATTTCGGGTATACAACTGGGAATAATTGCTATAATTACTATACCAGAGCAGTAGTTGCCAATACGTTGTCTGGTTCTGACATGATTATACACACTAAGTAATGACGTGTGTAATAATAAGTCGACAATTAGACACATATATTTTCTTAATAATACACGTAATTATCGATTAGAGAGTCTAATCGATGTAGCTGCTTATTTCGGTAGTATTAAGCTAATTATGCCGTCGAAGTTATGATGACGCCTGATAATTAATGACATTGTTAATCTCTATTTCGAAACCTTATCCCACACATCAATATTGATTGGTCGGCCAATATGGCTCTGCGGTAATATTCAGATCAGTTGTATTAACTAAACAAATACCGGCAAACTGAAGATATGATCAGCGATGACAAGTAACATCGTTTCTATAGCGCAATCACTATTTCACATACATCTTACAACACATAATACATATCGACAGGTTATCTGATGCGGATCATGTTATCACGGATATCACGGCGCTTACTTGAACAAAGACGGAAATCGAGCGGCTTTGATCGATTGCAATTAGTTTGCTAATTAACGGAAATAGGTCAAATTCACCATACTTATAGAGAATTTCATGGGGAATCGAATGCCGTCAACCGTTTTAAATTTCGGCAAATTTTCGCGGAGTTATGACCTATTGAATGGACGAACTTGTTCGTTCTGAATTAGTGTGATTAATTACCTTGATCAATTATAACATTGGCACTTTCCAATACAAAGCAACGATTAGGGGATACGCTATAGAGGTTTGTTCACTGATCAAAATCATGTACTGTTATTAGCTAATTAGATCAATTTACCCATGATATTGATCTGATCAGCGTCATGTATAATTAGCCCCCAAATCAACTATGTGTTATTTTTTATACTTTTATTCGTTTCAACTTCATTTTCCACTATTTATTAGCTATTCGAGTTATTTCCATCTCAGTTCCATTAGTTCGGTGCTGTTAGCTTATCAGCTTCACCACCTCACGCCATCGGTGTTTAGCATAGACTAAATTAGCATACAGCAAATTTGCATGGTTTTTGTCTGAAAAAGCCTGTGCCACAAGGTTTTCGAGTATAAAAGCAGGCTAGGAGCCCAGTCTCGAGCAATCCTCGACACCTGGAAGACTGAAATGGAATGGGGTTGTGATAATTTTAGTTAAAATTATTATAATTAATAATTTCGGGTATACAACTGGGAATAATTGCTATAATTACTATACCAGAGCAGTAGTTGCCAATACGTTGTCTGGTTCTGACATGATTATACACACTAAGTAATGACGTGTGTAATAATAAGTCGACAATTAGACACATATATTTTCTTAATAATACACGTAATTATCGATTAGAGAGTCTAATCGATGTAGCTGCTTATTTCGGTAGTATTAAGCTAATTATGCCGTCGAAGTTATGATGACGCCTGATAATTAATGACATTGTTAATCTCTATTTCGAAACCTTATCCCACACATCAATATTGATTGGTCGGCCAATATGGCTCTGCGGTAATATTCAGATCAGTTGTATTAACTAAACAAATACCGGCAAACTGAAGATATGATCAGCGATGACAAGTAACATCGTTTCTATAGCGCAATCACTATTTCACATACATCTTACAACACATAATACATATCGACAGGTTATCTGATGCGGATCATGTTATCACGGATATCACGGCGCTTACTTGAACAAAGACGGAAATCGAGCGGCTTTGATCGATTGCAATTAGTTTGCTAATTAACGGAAATAGGTCAAATTCACCATACTTATAGAGAATTTCATGGGGAATCGAATGCCGTCAACCGTTTTAAATTTCGGCAAATTTTCGCGGAGTTATGACCTATTGAATGGACGAACTTGTTCGTTCTGAATTAGTGTGATTAATTACCTTGATCAATTATAACATTGGCACTTTCCAATACAAAGCAACGATTAGGGGATACGCTATAGAGGTTTGTTCACTGATCAAAATCATGTACTGTTATTAGCTAATTAGATCAATTTACCCATGATATTGATCTGATCAGCGTCATGTATAATTAGCCCCCAAATCAACTATGTGTTATTTTTTATACTTTTATTCGTTTCAACTTCATTTTCCACTATTTATTAGCTATTCGAGTTATTTCCATCTCAGTTCCATTAGTTCGGTGCTGTTAGCTTATCAGCTTCACCACCTCACGCCATCGGTGTTTAGCATAGACTAAATTAGCATACAGCAAATTTGCATGGTTTTTGTCTGAAAAAGCCTGTGCCACAAGGTTTTCGAGTATAAAAGCAGGCTAGGAGCCCAGTCTCGAGCAAATCCTCGACACCTGGAAGACTGAAATGGAATGGGGTTGTGATAATTTTAGTTAAAATTATTATAATTAATAATTTCGGGTATACAACTGGGAATAATTGCTATAATTACTATACCAGAGCAGTAGTTGCCAATACGTTGTCTGGTTCTGACATGATTATACACACTAAGTAATGACGTGTGTAATAATAAGTCGACAATTAGACACATATATTTTCTTAATAATACACGTAATTATCGATTAGAGAGTCTAATCGATGTAGCTGCTTATTTCGGTAGTATTAAGCTAATTATGCCGTCGAAGTTATGATGACGCCTGATAATTAATGACATTGTTAATCTCTATTTCGAAACCTTATCCCACACATCAATATTGATTGGTCGGCCAATATGGCTCTGCGGTAATATTCAGATCAGTTGTATTAACTAAACAAATACCGGCAAACTGAAGATATGATCAGCGATGACAAGTAACATCGTTTCTATAGCGCAATCACTATTTCACATACATCTTACAACACATAATACATATCGACAGGTTATCTGATGCGGATCATGTTATCACGGATATCACGGCGCTTACTTGAACAAAGACGGAAATCGAGCGGCTTTGATCGATTGCAATTAGTTTGCTAATTAACGGAAATAGGTCAAATTCACCATACTTATAGAGAATTTCATGGGGAATCGAATGCCGTCAACCGTTTTAAATTTCGGCAAATTTTCGCGGAGTTATGACCTATTGAATGGACGAACTTGTTCGTTCTGAATTAGTGTGATTAATTACCTTGATCAATTATAACATTGGCACTTTCCAATACAAAGCAACGATTAGGGGATACGCTATAGAGGTTTGTTCACTGATCAAAATCATGTACTGTTATTAGCTAATTAGATCAATTTACCCATGATATTGATCTGATCAGCGTCATGTATAATTAGCCCCCAAATCAACTATGTGTTATTTTTTATACTTTTATTCGTTTCAACTTCATTTTCCACTATTTATTAGCTATTCGAGTTATTTCCATCTCAGTTCCATTAGTTCGGTGCTGTTAGCTTATCAGCTTCACCACCTCACGCCATCGGTGTTTAGCATAGACTAAATTAGCATACAGCAAATTTGCATGGTTTTTGTCTGAAAAAGCCTGTGCCACAAGGTTTTCGAGTATAAAAGCAGGCTAGGAGCCCAGTCTCGAGCAAATCCTCGACACCTGGAAGACTGAAATGGAATGGGGTTGTGATAATTTTAGTTAAAATTATTATAATTAATAATTTCGGGTATACAACTGGGAATAATTGCTATAATTACTATACCAGAGCAGTAGTTGCCAATACGTTGTCTGGTTCTGACATGATTATACACACTAAGTAATGACGTGTGTAATAATAAGTCGACAATTAGACACATATATTTTCTTAATAATACACGTAATTATCGATTAGAGAGTCTAATCGATGTAGCTGCTTATTTCGGTAGTATTAAGCTAATTATGCCGTCGAAGTTATGATGACGCCTGATAATTAATGACATTGTTAATCTCTATTTCGAAACCTTATCCCACACATCAATATTGATTGGTCGGCCAATATGGCTCTGCGGTAATATTCAGATCAGTTGTATTAACTAAACAAATACCGGCAAACTGAAGATATGATCAGCGATGACAAGTAACATCGTTTCTATAGCGCAATCACTATTTCACATACATCTTACAACACATAATACATATCGACAGGTTATCTGATGCGGATCATGTTATCACGGATATCACGGCGCTTACTTGAACAAAGACGGAAATCGAGCGGCTTTGATCGATTGCAATTAGTTTGCTAATTAACGGAAATAGGTCAAATTCACCATACTTATAGAGAATTTCATGGGGAATCGAATGCCGTCAACCGTTTTAAATTTCGGCAAATTTTCGCGGAGTTATGACCTATTGAATGGACGAACTTGTTCGTTCTGAATTAGTGTGATTAATTACCTTGATCAATTATAACATTGGCACTTTCCAATACAAAGCAACGATTAGGGGATACGCTATAGAGGTTTGTTCACTGATCAAAATCATGTACTGTTATTAGCTAATTAGATCAATTTACCCATGATATTGATCTGATCAGCGTCATGTATAATTAGCCCCCAAATCAACTATGTGTTATTTTTTATACTTTTATTCGTTTCAACTTCATTTTCCACTATTTATTAGCTATTCGAGTTATTTACATCTCAGTTCCATTAGTTCGGTGCTGTTAGCTTCTCAGCTTCACCACCTCACGCCATCGGTGTTTAGCATAGACTAAATTAGCATACAGCAAATTTGCATGGTTTTTGTCTGAAAAAGCCTGTGCCACAAGGTTTTCGAGTATAAAAGCAGGCTAGGAGCCCAGTCTCGAGCAATCCTCGACACCTGGAAGACTGAAATGGAATGGGGTTGTGATAATTTTAGTTAAAATTATTATAATTAATAATTTCGGGTATACAACTGGGAATAATTGCTATAATTACTATACCAGAGCAGTAGTTGCCAATACGTTGTCTGGTTCTGACATGATTATACACACTAAGTAATGACGTGTGTAATAATAAGTCGACAATTAGACACATATATTTTCTTAATAATACACGTAATTATCGATTAGAGAGTCTAATCGATGTAGCTGCTTATTTCGGTAGTATTAAGCTAATTATGCCGTCGAAGTTATGATGACGCCTGATAATTAATGACATTGTTAATCTCTATTTCGAAACCTTATCCCACACATCAATATTGATTGGTCGGCCAATATGGCTCTGCGGTAATATTCAGATCAGTTGTATTAACTAAACAAATACCGGCAAACTGAAGATATGATCAGCGATGACAAGTAACATCGTTTCTATAGCGCAATCACTATTTCACATACATCTTACAACACATAATACATATCGACAGGTTATCTGATGCGGATCATGTTATCACGGATATCACGGCGCTTACTTGAACAAAGACGGAAATCGAGCGGCTTTGATCGATTGCAATTAGTTTGCTAATTAACGGAAATAGGTCAAATTCACCATACTTATAGAGAATTTCATGGGGAATCGAATGCCGTCAACCGTTTTAAATTTCGGCAAATTTTCGCGGAGTTATGACCTATTGAATGGACGAACTTGTTCGTTCTGAATTAGTGTGATTAATTACCTTGATCAATTATAACATTGGCACTTTCCAATACAAAGCAACGATTAGGGGATACGCTATAGAGGTTTGTTCACTGATCAAAATCATGTACTGTTATTAGCTAATTAGATCAATTTACCCATGATATTGATCTGATCAGCGTCATGTATAATTAGCCCCCAAATCAACTATGTGTTATTTTTTATACTTTTATTCGTTTCAACTTCATTTTCCACTATTTATTAGCTATTCGAGTTATTTCCATCTCAGTTCCATTAGTTCGGTGCTGTTAGCTTCTCAGCTTCACCACCTCACGCCATCGGTGTTTAGCATAGACTAAATTAGCATAAAGCAAATTTGCATGGTTTTTGTCTGAAAAAGCCTGTGCCACAGGGTTTTCGAGTATAAAAGCAGGCTAGGAGCTCAGTCTCGAGCAAACCTCGACAACACCTGGAAGACTGAAATGGAAAGGGGTTGTGATAATTTTGGTTAAAATTATTATAATTAATAATTTCGGGTATACAATTGGGAATAATTACTATACCAGAGCAGTATTGGTCAATACGTTGCCTGGATTTGACATGATTATACACACTAATTAATGATCCCGTCATGGTTGTGACAAGCTCAAACCGAACCCGTCACACTGTTGTCATCCAGAAAACAGTGTGAAAGGAAGTATTTCAGTAGAAACTGATCCCGTCACACTGTTTTCGTCTAAAAAAAACAGTGTGAAAGAAAGCAGCGTTTTGGATTCGAACCTACACTCTTGTTAGATACTTTCTCTAAACAGCGCCTTGGACCACTCGGCCACACAGCACATGTGAGGCCTGTACTTGCGGAAAATCTTAGTACAACAACTGCAGTTACGGCACATCCGCCGAGCGCTTTCAAAAGCGTTGCCAAAGAGGTGCGGAAAAGGTGCGGTGGCGGTGCGGGGCGCATCTTGCGCGCCGCACCAAGAAAAGTGTTTCCCGCAACGGATCGGTGCGCATTTTGCGCCCCATTTCGATTCGGCGGGGATTTTGTTTAACATTTATTTGCGGCGCGCATTTTGTGTCCCGCAATTGTGCGGCGCGCAACTCATAGGCTCTAGTGTGGGGTCAGTTAGGCTGGCATGGAGCCACTGTTGATTTCTACCGTTATGCTACACTATTTGTACTGTTAAAGGGTCGGGGCTGAAAATTTTAGTCATATTTAGCAGCCATAATTTGGGCGGGCATTGCGGCGGAGATTAACAGAGATTGCTTCAAAATTTTCTCCTTTTTGTTACATTCATTTGAAAATTCAGCTCATTGTGCAATCAATAAGCATTACCTGGCTCATCAACCGGCCTGACCGCGCCCCCGAACTTGCCTAGGAGCCTATGGCAATGACACCAAGGCGCTGCTTGGTTGGCACTATTTGAATGGTCCTTTTGGTCCTTTTGGTCCTTTTTGTATATTCAAATTTTGTATAATCAATAATCGTACCAGTGTCTCATCTGTCTCGGACCCTGCGCTGCCCTTGCGCGGGCGTCATAGTCCTAGCCTCAGGCAATCACACCAAGGCGCTGTTTGGTGCGCACCATTTCAATATGACCAAACCTCATAAAACTTTATTCTCTCGTTCTAGCTCTCTCCCTCGACTTATTTTCCGCCCTTATTTGATTCTCACATCTAACTCTTTATCACTGATTTCACGAATAAGTCCTTTTCTGCAACTTGTAAAGTAATTACAAGGAATTTATCCCTTTCGGTCCTTGTTATTGATTGCATAGTTTGAATTTCTTTGTTGAAATATATATATTTTTCTTTATTTCAAGAGTTAGCGAAGCCTATACCGGGAGACAAATTTGCTTGGATAGTTGACTTCTGTATTTCAGATCACAATCCCACATAAAGCCTCTGACTCTGCGCATATTACTACCGTAGTTCATGTCACTCGAAGTTTATGTGACTACCGTATCCTATGGAGAAGGAAGGTCACAAGCACACTTGGACGACTGGTCCGAGGTAATCATTAACACAATTGCTAATGCTCACGTAATTCCATTATCTCATCCCGACTTGTTTATTAACATGACTACTAAATAATATTATCTCTCATTGATTCCTGCACAGCTGCTCACCGTATATTACCATCAATGTTCACATTATTATGTAATTTTGAAAGGGTTTATGTTTAGATTTTGTGCACACTCTTGGAATATTATTTCCTGGAACCACTACAAACAGCTACGGGTTAAACCTACGAACCAACAAGAACAAATCTCCAATTCTTTCAACTTTTTTCAACGCAACACTCGTAGCGAAGGATCATCGCTCACTTCAGGCGACCACTCTGCTCACTTCAGGCGACCACTCCGCTCACTTCAGGCGACCACTCTGCTCACTTCAGGCGACCACTCCGCTCACTTCAGGCGACCACTCTGCTCGCATGGAGGTACAGGTGTGTCCTTCCTAATTAAATGTAAATAAAGAGTGCATTTGAATTGGTGCATATCATGTGATTATTGTCGTTCATTGTTCGTAGCTGTTTTTTGTTGAGCAACAAATATCAGTCGTCCGTAACCTTAATTTTATGCTCCTTCAGATGTTCCGAATACGAAACGCTCTTTGGCGAAGAACACCGGAAGGCGTACGGGTGAAAACACTCTACACGACAATCCGAAGTGCACGCAACGGACTATACGTACGGGAGAAGAAATGGTGATTTGCATTTATGCTTGGATGACATGACATATTTCATGCGGAGGTGGCACCACATATGTATATTTTGCAATAATATAAGGCTGGTTAGGTTGGTTGTAGTTTAGAACTGGCATTGGAGCAGCTTGAGTTTTAGGCATAGTTTTAGGATGAACGCCTAAGGGATTTGAGCTTAGAAATATTTTAAGACGGTTATTGTGGGGGGGGGGGGGTAGAGCATTGTTTATTATTATTGCCTAACGCCGTTTTTGAATATTAGAACTTTGCACAGATAGAAATTATGTAGAAAATTGGGACATACACATTAATATTTTACAACTTAGTAGATCGTATTTCGAATTTTATTCACTTCTTTTTACTTTTTCTTCGTAATTGAGTATTATGACCTGACGAGTTCTATGAGGGGATATGCACATAATATTTTACTACTGACTATGAGACACTTTAGAGAAGAGATGTAGCTTACTTGTAGTTTATATAGGTAGGAGATGGTCGGTGTTGGGCTCCAGCCGAATTCGAGTACCACACTTCTAGAGTAGTGTGTGCTAGTCCAGCGCCGGCTTCCTGCACTGGGCGACATGGTGTGTAGACCGTATTTCGAACTTTATTCACTTTTTTTTTCTTTTGTTCGTAATTGAGTATTATGATAGACGTATTCTATGAGGAGATATACACATTAATATTTTACTACTGACTATGAGGCACTTTAGAGAAGAGATGTAGTTTACTTGTAGTTTATATAGGTAGGAAATGGTCGGTGTCTCCAGCCGAATTCGAGTACCACACTTCTAGTGTAGTGTGTGCTAGTCCAGCGCCGGCTTCCTGCACTGGGCGACATGGTGTGTAGACCGTATTTCGAACTTTATTCACTTTTTTTTTTTTTGTTCGTAATTGAGTATTATGATAGACGTATTCTATGAGGAGATATACACATTAATATTTTACTACTGACTATGAGGCACTTTAGAGAAGAGATGTAGTTTACTTGTAGTTTATATAGGTAGGAAATGGTCGGTGTCTCCAGCCGAATTCGAGTACCACACTTCTAGTGTAGTGTGTGCTAGTCCAGCGCCGGCTTCCTGCACTTGGGCGACATGGTGATGTAGACCGTATTTCGAACTTTATTCACTTTTTTTTCTTTTGTTCCGTAATTGAGTATTATGATAGACGTGTATACACATCTATGAGGAGATATACACATTAATATTTTACTACTGACTATGAGGCACTTCTAGAGAAGAGATTTAGTTTAGTTACTTGTAGTTTATATAGGTAGGAAGATGACGGCCGATGTTGGGCTCCAGCCGAATTCGAGCACCACACTTATAGTGTAGTGTGTGCTAGTCCAGCGCCGGCTTCCTGCACTGGGCGACATGGTGTGTAGACCGTATTTCGAACTTTATTCACTTTTTTTTTCTTTTTTTCGTAATTGAGTATTATGATATGACGTATTCTATGAGGGGACTGATATACACATTAATATTTTACTACTGACTATGAGGCACTTTAGAGAAGAGATGTAGTTTACTTGTAGTTTATATAGGTAGGAAATGGTCGGTGTCTCCAGCCGAATTCGAGTACCACACTTCTAGTGTAGTGTGTGCTAGTCCAGCGCCGGCTTCCTGCACTGGGCGACATGGTGTGTAGACCGTATTTCGAACTTTATTCACTTTTTTTTTCTTTTGTTCGTAATTGAGTATTATGATAGACGTATTCTATGAGGAGATATACACATTAATATTTTACTACTGACTATGAGGCACTTTAGAGAAGAGATGTAGTTTACTTGTAGTTTATATAGGTAGGAAATGGTCGGTGTCTCCAGCCGAATTCGAGTACCACACTTCTAGTGTAGTGTGTGCTAGTCCAGCGCCGGCTTCCTGCACTGGGCGACATGGTGTGTAGACCGTATTTCGAACTTTATTCACTTTTTTTTTCTTTTGTTCGTAATTGAGTATTATGATAGACGTATTCTATGAGGAGATATACACATTAATATTTTACTACTGACTATGAGGCACTTTAGAGAAGAGATGTAGTTTACTTGTAGTTTATATAGGTAGGAAATGG
>JAANDG010001147.1:0-11298 GCA_036852015.1 Pelodera strongyloides | reverse complement strand
CGTGAACCCAATTACCCTTAGTATATACCGTAGGTTGCTTAGTATATACCGTGAACCCAATTACCGTAGGTTGCTTAGTATATACCGTAGGTTGCTTAGTATATACCGTGAACCCAATTACCGTAGGTTGCTTAGTATATATACCGTGAACCCAATTACCGTAGGTTGCTTAGTATATACCGTGAACCCAATTACCGTAGGTTGCTTAGTATATACCGTGAACCCAATTACCGTAGGTTGCTTAGTAATATACCGTGAACCCAATTACCGTAGGTTGCTTAGTATATACCGTGAACCCAATTACCGTAGGTTGCTTAGTATATACCGTAGTTTGCTTAGTATATACCTTAGTATATACCGTACCGAACCCAATTACCGTAGGTTGCTTAGTATATACCGTGAACCCAATTACCGTAGGTTGCTTAGTATATACCGTGAACCCAATTACCGTAGGTTGCTTAGTATATACCGTGAACCCAATTACCGTAGGTTGCTTAGTATATTACCGTATGCTTAGTAATTACCGTAGGTTGCTTAGTATATACCGTGAACCCAATTACCGTAGGTTGCTTAGTATATACCGTGAACCCAATTACCGTAGGTTGCTTAGTATATATACCGTGAACCCAATTACCGTAGGTTGCTTAGTATATACCGTAGGTTGCTTAGTATATACCGTGAACCCAATTACCGTAGGTTGCTTAGTATATACCGTGAACCCAATTACCGTAGGTTGCTTAGTATATATACCGTGAACCCAATTACCGTAGGTTGCTTAGTATATACCGTGAACCCAATTACCGTAGGTTGCTTAGTATATACCGTGAACCCAATTACCGTAGGTTGCTTAGTATATACCGTAGGTTGCTTAGTATATACCGTGAACCCAATTACCGTAGGTTGCTTAGTATATACCGTGAACCCAATTACCGTAGGTTGCTTAGTATATACCGTGAACCCAATTACCGTAGGTTGCTTAGTATATACCGTGAACCCAATTACCGTAGGTTGCTTAGTATATACCGTGAACCCAATTACCGTAGGTTGCTTAGTATATACCGTGAACCCAATTACCGTAGGTTGCTTAGTATATACCGTAGGTTGCTTAGTATATACCGTAGGTTGCTTAGTATATACCGTGAACCCAATTACCGTAGGTTGCTTAGTATATACCGTGAACCCAATTACCGTAGGTTGCTTAGTATATACCGTGAACCCAATTACCGTAGGTTGCTTAGTATATACCGTAGGTTGCTTAGTATATACCGTGAACCCAATTACCGTAGGTTGCTTAGTATATACCGTGAACCCAATTACCGTAGGTTGCTTAGTATATACCGTGAACCCAATTACCGTAGGTTGCTTAGTATATACCGTGAACCCAATTACCGTAGGTTGCTTAGTATATACCGTAGGTTGCTTAGTATATACCGTAGGTTGCTTAGTATATACCGTGAACCCAATTACCGTAGGTTGCTTAGTATATACCGTAGGTTGCTTAGTATATACCGTGAACCCAATTACCGTAGGTTGCTTAGTATATACCGTGAACCCAATTACCGTAGGTTGCTTAGTATATACCGTAGGTTGCTTAGTATATACCGTGAACCCAATTACCGTAGGTTGCTTAGTATATACCGTGAACCCAATTACCGTAGGTTGCTTAGTATATACCGTGAACCCAATTACCGTAGGTTGCTTAGTATATACCGTGAACCCAATTACCGTAGGTTGCTTAGTATATACCGTGAACCCAATTACCGTAGGTTGCTTAGTATATACCGTAGGTTGCTTAGTATATACCGTGAACCCAATTACCGTAGGTTGCTTAGTATATACCGTGAACCCAATTACCGTAGGTTGCTTAGTATATACCGTGAACCCAATTACCGTAGGTTGCTTAGTATATACCGTGAACCCAATTACCGTAGGTTGCTTAGTATATACCGTGAACCCAATTACCGTAGGTTGCTTAGTATATACCGTGAACCCAATTACCGTAGGTTGCTTAGTATATACCGTAGGTTGCTTAATATACCGTAGGTTGCTTAGTATATACCGTGAACCCAATTACCGTAGGTTGCTTAGTATATACCGTGAACCCAATTACCGTAGGTTGCTTAGTATATACCGTGAACCCAATTACCGTAGGTTGCTTAGTATATACCGTAGGTTGCTTAGTATATACCGTGAACCCAATTACCGTAGGTTGCTTAGTATATACCGTGAACCCAATTACCGTAGGTTGCTTAGTATATACCGTGAACCCAATTACCGTAGGTTGCTTAGTATATACCGTGAACCCAATTACCGTAGGTTGCTTAGTATATACCGTGAACCCAATTACCGTAGGTTGCTTAGTATATACCGTAGGTTGCTTAGTATATACCGTGAACCCAATTACCGTAGGTTGCTTAGTATATACCGTGAACCCAATTACCGTAGGTTGCTTAGTATATACCGTGAACCCAATTACCGTAGGTTGCTTAGTATATACCGTAGGTTGCTTAGTATATACCGTGAACCCAATTACCGTAGGTTGCTTAGTATATACCGTGAACCCAATTACCGTAGGTTGCTTAGTATATACCGTGAACCCAATTACCGTAGGTTGCTTAGTATATACCGTGAACCCAATTACCGTAGGTTGCTTAGTATATACCGTGAACCCAATTACCGTAGGTTGCTTAGTATATACCGTAGGTTGTATATACCGTGAACCCAATTACCGTAGGTTGCTTAGTATATACCGTGAACCCAATTACCGTAGGTGTTGCTTAGTATATACCGTGAACCCAATTACCGTAGGTTGCTTAGTATATTACCGTAGGTTGCTTAGTATATACCGTGAACCCAATTACCGTAGGTTGCTTAGTATATACCGTGAACCCAATTACCGTAGGTTGCTTAGTATATACCGTGAACCCAATTACCGTAGGTTGCTTAGTATATACCGTAGGTTGCTTAGTATATACCGTGAACCCAATTACCGTAGGTTGCTTAGTATATACCGTGAACCCAATTACCGTAGGTTGCTTAGTATATACCGTGAACCCAATTACCGTAGGTTGCTTAGTATATACCGTAGGTTGCTTAGTATATACCGTGAACCCAATTACCGTAGGTTGCTTAGTATATACCGTGAACCCAATTACCGTAGGTTGCTTAGTATATACCGTGAACCCAATTACCGTAGGTTGCTTAGTATATACCGTGAACCCAATTACCGTAGGTTGCTTAGTATATACCGTGAACCCAATTACCGTAGGTTGCTTAGCTTAGTATATACCGTGAACCCAATTACCGTAGGTTGCTTAGTATATACCGTGAAACCCAATTACCGTAGGTTGCTTAGTATATACCGTGAACCCAATTACCGTAGGTTGCTTAGTATATATATACCGTGAACCCAATTACCGTAGGTTGCTTAGTATATACCGTAGGTTGCTTAGTATATACCGTGAACCCAATTACCGTAGGTTGCTTAGTATATACCGTGAACCCAATTACCGTAGGTTGCTTAGTATATACCGTGAACCCAATTACCGTAGGTTGCTTAGTATATACCGTAGGTGCTTAGTATATACCGTGAACCCAATTACCGTAGGTTGCTTAGTATATACCGTGAACCCAATTACCGTAGGTTGCTTAGTATATACCGTGAACCCAATTACCGTAGGTTGCTTAGTATATACCGTGAACCCCAATTACCGTAGGTTGCTTAGTATATACCGTGAACCCAATTACCGTAGGTTGCTTAGTATATACCGTGAACCCAATTACCGTAGGTTGCTTAGTATATACCGTGAACCCAATTACCGTAGGTTGCTTAGTATATACCGTGAAACCCAATTACCGTAGGTTGCTTAGTATATACCGTGAACCCAATTACCGTAGGTTGCTTAGTATATACCGTGAACCCAATTACCGTAGGTTGCTTAGTATATACCGTAGGTTGCTTAGTATATACCGTGAACCCAATTAAATTACCGTAGGTTGCTTAGTATATACCGTGAACCCAATTACCGTAGGTTGCTTAGTATATACCGTGAACCCAATTACCGTAGGTTGCTTAGTATACCGTACCGTAGGTTGCTTAGTATATACCGTGAACCCAATTACCGTAGGTTGCTTAGTATATTACCGTGAACCCAATTACCGTAGGTTGCTTAGTATATACCGTGAACCCAATTACCGTAGGTTGCTTAGTATATACCGTAGGTTGCTTAGTATATACCGTAGGTTGCTTAGTATATACCGTGAACCCAATTACCGTAGGTTGCTTAGTATATACCGTAGGTTGCTTAGTATATACCGTGAACCCAATTACCGTAGGTTGCTTAGTATATTACCGTAGGTTGCTTAGTATATACCGTAGGTTGCTTAGTATATACCGTAGGTTGCTTAGTATATACCGTGAACCCAATTACCGTAGGTTGCTTAGTATATACCGTGAACCCAATTACCGTAGGTTGCTTAGTATATACCGTGAACCCAATTACCGTAGGTTGCTTAGTATATACCGTGAACCCAATTACCGTAGGTTGCTTAGTATATACCGTAGGTTGCTTAGTATATACCGTGAACCCAATTACCGTAGGTTGCTTAGTATATACCGTGAACCCAATTACCGTAGGTTGCTTAGTATATACCGTGAACCCAATTACCGTAGGTTGCTTAGTATATACCGTAGGTTGCTTAGTATATACCGTGAACCCAATTACCGTAGGTTGCTTAGTATATACCGTGAACCCAATTACCGTAGGTTGCTTAGTATATACCGTGAACCCAATTACCGTAGGTTGCTTAGTATATACCGTGAACCCAATTACCGTAGGTTGCTTAGTATATACCGTGAACCCAATTACCGTAGGTTGCTTAGTATATACCGTAGGTTGCTTAGTATATACCGTAGGTTGCTTAGTATATACCGTGAACCCAATTACCGTAGGTTGCTTAGTATATACCGTAGGTTGCTTAGTATATACCGTGAACCCAATTACCGTAGGTTGCTTAGTATATACCGTGAACCCAATTACCGTAGGTTGCTTAGTATATACCGTGAACCCAATTACCGTAGGTTGCATATACCGTGAACCCAATTACCGTAGGTTGCTTAGTATATACCGTGAACCCAATTACCGTAGGTTGCTTAGTATATATACCGTGAACCCAATTACCGTAGGTTGCTTAGTATATACCGTGAACCCAATTACCGTAGGTTGCTTAGTATATACCGTGAACCCAATTACCGTAGGTTGCTTAGTATATACCGTGAACCCAATTACCGTAGGTTGCTTAGTATATACCGTGAACCCAATTACCGTAGGTTGCTTAGTATATACCGTGAACCCCAATTACCGTAGGTTGCTTAGTATATACCGTGAACCCAATTACCGTAGGTTGCTTAGTATATACCGTGAACCCAATTACCGTAGGTTGCTTAGTATATACCGTAGGTTGCTTAGTATATACCGTGAACCCAATTACCGTAGGTTGCTTAGTATATACCGTGAACCCAATTACCGTAGGTTGCTTAGTATATACCGTAGGTTGCTTAGTATATACCGTGAACCCAATTACCGTAGGTTGCTTAGTATATATACCGTGAACCCAATTACCGTAGGTTGCTTAGTATATACCGTGAACCCAATTACCGTAGGTTGCTTAGTATATACCGTGAACCCAATTACCGTAGGTTGCTTAGTATATACCGTAGGTTGCTTAGTATATACCGTGAACCCAATTACCGTAGGTTGCTTAGTATATACCGTGAACCCAATTACCGTAGGTTGCTTAGTATATACCGTGAACCCAATTACCGTAGGTTGCTTAGTATATACCGTGAACCCAATTACCGTAGGTTGCTTAGTATATACCGTGAACCCAATTACCGTAGGTTGCTTAGTATATACCGTGAACCCAATTACCGTAGGTTGCTTAGTATATACCGTGAACCCAATTACCGTAGGTTGCTTAGTATATACCGTGAACCCAATTACCGTAGGTTGCTTAGTATATACCGTGAACCCAATTACCGTAGGTTGCTTAGTATATACCGTGAAACCCAATTACCGTAGGTTGCTTAGTAGTATATACCGTGAACCCAATTACCGTAGGTTGCTTAGTATATACCGTAGGTTGCTTAGTATATACCGTGAACCCAATTACCGTAGGTTGCTTAGTATATACCGTGAACCCAATTACCGTAGGTTGCTTAGTATATACCGTGAACCCAATTACCGTAGTTGCTTAGTATATACCGTGAACCCAATTACCGTAGGTTGCTTAGTATATATACCGTGAACCCAATTACCGTAGGTTGCTTAGTATATACCGTGAACCCAATTACCGTAGGTTGCTTAGTATATACCGTGAACCCAATTACCGTAGGTTGCTTAGTATATACCGTGAACCCAATTACCGTAGGTTGCTTAGTATATACCGTGAACCCAATTACCGTAGGTTGCTTAGTATATACCGTAGGTTGCTTAGTATATACCGTAGGTTGCTTAGTATATACCGTAGGTTGCTTAGTATATACCGTGAACCCAATTACCGTAGGTTGCTTAGTATATACCGTGAACCCAATTACCGTAGGTTGCTTAGTATATACCGTAGGTTGCTTAGTATATACCGTGAACCCAATTACCGTAGGTTGCTTAGTATATACCGTGAACCCAATTACCGTAGGTTGCTTAGTATATACCGTGAACCCAATTACCGTAGGTTGCTTAGTATATACCGTGAACCCAATTACCGTAGGTTGCTTAGTATATACCGTGAACCCAATTACCGTAGGTTGCTTAGTATATACCGTAGGTTGCTTAGTATATACCGTGAACCCAATTACCGTAGGTTGCTTAGTATATACCGTAGGTTGCTTAGTATATACCGTGAACCCAATTACCGTAGGTTGCTTAGTATATACCGTGAACCCAATTACCGTAGGTTGCTTAGTATATACCGTGAACCCAATTACCGTAGGTTGCTTAGTATATACCGTAGGTTGCTTAGTATATACCGTGAACCCAATTACCGTAGGTTGCTTAGTATATACCGTGAACCCAATTACCGTAGGTTGCTTAGTATATACCGTGAACCCAATTACCGTAGGTTGCTTAGTATATACCGTAGGTTGCTTAGTATATACCGTGAACCCAATTACCGTAGGTTGCTTAGTATATACCGTGAACCCAATTACCGTAGGTTGCTTAGTATATACCGTGAACCCAATTACCGTAGGTTGCTTAGTATATACCGTAGGTTGCTTAGTATATACCGTAGGTTGCTTAGTATATACCGTGAACCCAATTACCGTAGGTTGCTTAGTATATACCGTGAACCCAATTACCGTAGGTTGCTTAGTATATACCGTGAACCCAATTACCGTAGGTTGCTTAGTATATACCGTGAACCCAATTACCGTAGGTTGCTTAGTATATACCGTGAACCCAATTACCGTAGGTTGCTTAGTATATACCGTAGGTTGCTTAGTATATACCGTGAACCCAATTACCGTAGGTTGCTTAGTATATACCGTGAACCCAATTACCGTAGGTTGCTTAGTATATACCGTGAACCCAATTACCGTAGGTTGCTTAGTATATTACCGTAGGTGCTTAGTATATACCGTGAACCCAATTACCGTAGGTTGCTTAGTATATACCGTGAACCCAATTACCGTAGGTTGCTTAGTATATACCGTGAACCCAATTACCGTAGGTTGCTTAGTATATACCGTGAACCCAATTACCGTAGGTTGCTTAGTATATACCGTGAACCCAATTACCGTAGGTTGCTTAGTATATACCGTGAACCCAATTACCGTAGGTTGCTTAGTATATACCGTGAACCCAATTACCGTAGGTTGCTTAGTATATACCGTGAACCCCCAATTACCGTAGGTTGCTTAGTATATACCGTGAACCCAATTACCGTAGGTTGCTTAGTATATACCGTGAACCCAATTACCGTAGGTTGCTTAGTATATACCGTGAACCCAATTACCGTAGGTTGCTTAGTATATACCGTGAACCCAATTACCGTAGGTTGCTTAGTATATACCGTGAACCCAATTACCGTAGGTTGCTTAGTATATACCGTAGGTTGCTTAGTATATACCGTGAACCCAATTACCGTAGGTTGCTTAGTATATACCGTGAACCCAATTACCGTAGGTTGCTTAGTATATACCGTGAACCCAATTACCGTAGGTTGCTTAGTATATACCGTGAACCCAATTACCGTAGGTTGCTTAGTATATACCGTGAACCCAATTACCGTAGGTTGCTTAGTATATACCGTAGGTTGCTTAGTATATACCGTGAACCCAATTACCGTAGGTTGCTTAGTATATACCGTGAACCCAATTACCGTAGGTTGCTTAGTATATACCGTGAACCCAATTACCGTAGGTTGCTTAGTATATACCGTGAACCCAATTACCGTAGGTTGCTTAGTATATACCGTAGGTTGCTTAGTATATACCGTGAACCCAATTACCGTAGGTTGCTTAGTATTAGTATATACCGTGAACCCAATTACCGTAGGTTGCTTAGTATATACCGTAGGTTGCTTAGTATATACCGTGAACCCAATTACCGTAGGTTGCTTAGTATATACCGTGAACCCAATTACCGTAGGTTGCTTAGTATATACCGTGAACCCAATTACCGTAGGTTGCTTAGTATATACCGTGAACCCAATTACCGTAGGTTGCTTAGTATATACCGTGAACCCAATTACCGTAGGTTGCTTAGTATATACCGTAGGTTGCTTAGTATATACCGTGAACCCAATTACCGTAGGTTGCTTAGTATATACCGTAGGTTGCTTAGTATATACCGTGAACCCAATTACCGTAGGTTGCTTAGTATATACCGTGAACCCAATTACCGTAGGTTGCTTAGTATATACCGTAGGTTGCTTAGTATATACCGTGAACCCAATTACCGTAGGTTGCTTAGTATATACCGTGAACCCAATTACCGTAGGTTGCTTAGTATATACCGTGAACCCAATTACCGTAGGTTGCTTAGTATATACCGTAGGTTGCTTAGTATATACCGTGAACCCAATTACCGTAGGTTGCTTAGTATATACCGTGAACCCAATTACCGTAGGTTGCTTAGTATATACCGTGAACCCAATTACCGTAGGTTTGCTTAGTATACCGTAGGTTGCTTAGTATATACCGTGAACCCAATTACCGTAGGTTGCTTAGTATATACCGTGAACCCAATTACCGTAGGTTGCTTAGTATATACCGTGAACCCAATTACCGTAGGTTGCTTAGTATATACCGTGAACCCAATTACCGTAGGTTGCTTAGTATATACCGTGAACCCAATTACCGTAGGTTGCTTAGTATATACCGTAGGTTGCCTTAGTATATACCGTGAACCCAATTACCGTAGGTTGCTTAGTATATACCGTGAACCCAATTACCGTAGGTTGCTTAGTATATACCGTAGGTTGCTTAGTATATACCGTGAACCCAATTACCGTAGGTTGCTTAGTATATACCGTGAACCCAATTACCGTAGGTTGCTTAGTATATACCGTGAACCCAATTACCGTAGGTTGCTTAGTATATACCGTGAACCCAATTACCGTAGGTTGCTTAGTATATACCGTGAACCCAATTACCGTAGGTTGCTTAGTATATACCGTGAACCCAATTACCGTAGGTTGCTTAGTATATACCGTAGGTTGCTTAGTATATACCGTGAACCCAATTACCGTAGGTTGCTTAGTATATACCGTGAACCCAATTACCGTAGGTTGCTTAGTATATACCGTGAACCCAATTACCGTAGGTTGCTTAGTATATACCGTAGGTTGCTTAGTATATACCGTGAACCCAATTACCGTAGGTTGCTTAGTATATACCGTGAACCCAATTACCGTAGGTTGCTTAGTATATACCGTGAACCCAATTACCGTAGGTTGCTTAGTATATACCGTGAACCCAATTACCGTAGGTTGCTTAGTATATACCGTGAACCCAATTACCGTAGGTTGCTTAGTATATACCGTAGGTTGCTTAGTATATACCGTGAACCCAATTACCGTAGGTTGCTTAGTATATACCGTGAACCCAATTACCGTAGGTTGCTTAGTATATACCGTGAACCCAATTACCGTAGGTTGCTTAGTATATACCGTGAACCCAATTACCGTAGGTTGCTTAGTATATACCGTAGGTTGCTTAGTATATACCGTGAACCCAATTACCGTAGGTTGCTTAGTATATACCGTGAACCCAATTACCGTAGGTTGCTTAGTATATACCGTAGGTTGCTTAGTATATACCGTGAACCCAATTACCGTAGGTTGCTTAGTATATACCGTGAACCCAATTACCGTAGGTTGCTTAGTATATACCGTAGGTTGCTTAGTATATACCGTGAACCCAATTACCGTAGGTTGCTTAGTATATACCGTGAACCCAATTACCGTAGGTTGCTTAGTATATACCGTGAACCCAATTACCGTAGGTTGCTTAGTATATACCGTGAACCCAATTACCGTAGGTTGCTTAGTATATACCGTAGGTTGCTTAGTATATACCGTGAACCCAATTACCGTAGGTTGCTTAGTATATACCGTGAACCCAATTACCGTAGGTTGCTTAGTATATACCGTGAACCCAATTACCGTAGGTTGCTTAGTATATACCGTAGGTTGCTTAGTATATACCGTGAACCCAATTACCGTAGGTTGCTTAGTATATACCGTGAACCCAATTACCGTAGGTTGCTTAGTATATACCGTGAACCCAATTACCGTAGGTTGCTTAGTATATACCGTGAACCCAATTACCGTAGGTTGCTTAGTATATACCGTAGGTTGCTTAGTATATACCGTAGGTTGCTTAGTATATACCGTGAACCCAATTACCGTAGGTTGCTTAGTATATACCGTGAACCCAATTACCGTAGGTTGCTTAGTATATACCGTGAAACCCAATTACCGTAGGTTGCTTAGTATATACCGTAGGTTGCTTAGTATATACCGTGAAACCCAATTACCGTAGGTTGCTTAGTATACCGTGAACCCAATTACCGTAGGTTGCTTAGTATATACCGTGAACCCAATTACCGTAGGTTGCTTAGTATATACCGTGAACCCAATTACCGTAGGTTGCTTAGTATATACCGTGAACCCAATTACCGTAGGTTGCTTAGTATATACCGTAGGTTGCTTAGTATATACCGTGAACCCAATTACCGTAGGTTGCTTAGTATATACCGTGAACCCAATTACCGTAGGTTGCTTAGTATATACCGTGAA
>JAANDG010001146.1:0-11453 GCA_036852015.1 Pelodera strongyloides | reverse complement strand
GCGAGGCATGATTGAAGACTAGTTATTGATTGATTGGCGCGATTTTTTTGTTATAATTATGTTGATTTTCATTGGAATGTACAACGCGAAACTTTGGCCGGTGCGCCGCCTACAAACAAAGGGTGGGCCCAGGCATGACGACCGACCCACCCATTCCTGGCGTGGTGTGGGCGGCGCACCGGCCCAGGATGGGCCGGGTGTAGGCCTGAGGACGGCGATCTTCAACTTTCGTGTGTATTTTAGTTCACCTACACCACGCCTACACTCGGCCGCTCGGCCCGCACCAGGCGCACCAGCCTCCCACCTTTTCTGTGTCTGTCGAGCCGTATGGGCGAGGCGTAGGCGAGGTGTAGGCGGCCCACCCTTTTCGGGCCCAGTGTATGCCGGGCACCGGCCAAGTTTCCTCACTGTAGTTTTCGTTTTCGAAAATCCGTTCAAATGCGCAAAATGTCCGGAACTTCAGAAATGTTACTGGAAAACCGCGTTTCTTTGCACCTAGAACTCACAGAGTTATTCCCCGGCTAACTGTTCGTAGTCAACAACGTACCGTAGTCAACAACGTCAAAATACGTTTTTTACGGTTTATGTCGGTTTATTTGCATTCTTTCCCTGCACAGTAATTGTTAAACGAATGAATAAACATTCCTACAATTATAAAAAAGCGTTTCCAATAATGTAATGCCATAAAAGCGCAAAAATCGATTCTGACTACGGTACCTGGACGAACTGTTTGCCGGGGAATAACTCTGTGAGTTCTAGGTGCAAAGAACTGCGATTTTTACAGTAATATTTCTAAAATTCCGGTCATTCTGTGCAAGTAAATTGAGGAAAACTTTTTTCTCATGGGCCTTTCCATTTAACTGGTTTCTGGAACGCAGTCAGTTTCATGTCTACTGTAATGCAGTAACTCCGATTCTCAGTGAATTCTCTCCCCGAGTTCGCAGTTGCCGCATTTCTTGCCGAACATTTTCCCAACACTATGCTTTATAAATTAGACAGATAATAAAAATACAAAGTATATGTATAATACATAAAGGCCAAAACGGTGACCACGCCTTTAATGAGGAGGCTCACGAGATATAAGTGTACGATTTCTTTCTTCTTATCGGTAGGTGATGATATTTGCTTCCAATAAACATGCCTTATGAAGCAAAAGCTTTTAATTAGAAGGAATAAATTAATATAATGCTTAGAATTCTATCAAAATTTTTGACCGTAGCCTTTGTGTCCCGAGGGTATCTGGCTCTTATTGTATGTGTCCCGAGGGTATCTAGCTATATTTGCACCTTTATTTTCTTATTTTAAGTCCCCAGATACCCTCGGGGCACTCACAATTACAACGGCTATGGTAAAACAATTTGATAGAATTCAAAGCATTATCTTGATATATTCCTTCTAATGAAAAGCTTTTGCTTCATATGGCATGTTTCTTGGAAGCAAATACCATCATCTATCGATAAGAAGAAAGAAATCGTACACTTAGATCTCGTGAGCCTCCAGATGTAAATTAGCTCATGTGAAAAGAGGACAATATTTTATCGTGGAAAAGAGTCCTTGAATGGTAAGTTTGGGTTTCATCCTACTTTAAAACTAGGAAAAGAGAACAATAGTTGAATAGGTTGCCATAAAAAAATTTACCATATGCAGAGGTTATGCTCAAACTAGGCCTTTGTACTGCCCAGCTGTCCTTTCGATCATGCTATTACTTTCCTATTTTCACCAGGCTACTCTTTGGTCTGGAATACACATTCTCTGTTTATTCTATGCAAAAATCTGTTTCAGAGCCTACCGCGTAGTGAAGTTTTCGAGCTAAAATCGGAAAATTATTAGCATAAGTGAAATGACCAGTTTGGTTATTACAAAGGCCTAGTTTGAGCATAACCCCTGCACATGGTAAATTTTTTTATGGCAACCTATTCAACTATTGTTCTCTTTTCCTAGTTTTAAAGTAGGATGAAACCCAAACTTACCATTCAAGGACTCTTTTCCACGATAAAATTTCATCTACGTTACAGACGGTGCATAAGTATGGAAAGGCGCATCAGGCGGCGTAGCCGTCTGCTCCCGAAATAATTTTACAGAGTACAAAATGACCCGTAGTAAAATGCATGTTCACGAGAGTGTATCTTGTCTTCCGTATAAAAAGCAAAGAGTGCAAGCGCGGCCATCTTGTTCGTTTGGATATCGTCGTTCTGTTTGAGCTTTACTCTCTCTCTCTCTTCTCTCCCTCTCTCTCTCTCTCTCTCTCTCTCTCTCTCTCTCTCTCTCTCTCTCTGTCTCCGAAGGCCTAGATCTTCCTACGTGCAGGCCTACTGATAGAGATAGTCCTGCGCGCAGATCCCCTCTCTACTTGCAACACTTACATCAATACCAACGCATCGCTTACGCCTCCCGAAACCTAAAAATAATCAAAAATAATATTTATTCGATAAAATATGCCTCGAGCGACAGATATAGACAGGTAATTTTAATCTACAGAATTTAATATCTATGTTGACGAGTAAGTAAACAAGTAATCTTATGGCGGAGTCATACTCAGTTTAAAAGAATTATCGGTTAAGGGGCTTGTTTTTGTAAGAGATGCAAAGCAATTATTGGTACGAAAAGAGTGCCCTTTCATGTAACTATTGAGCATGCCTAGAACTAGAACATTTCCTTCCGACTACGCCAGTTGTTCTACTCGACAAGCATACTCATACATAGTTTAGTCGTGCGCATTCATTAGCTTTATTAATTTACTTTGGACTTACACAATCCAATACTTGTAAGACTTGTTACGTGTCCGGTTTTACTTTGAATACTATCCGTGTTTATAGACCATTTGATAACTTTTCCGTTTATAAGTTCTAAATACTGAAAGCGAAATACTGGCCGGTTTTTGAAACGCATCAAGTACATCAGCACTCTTATGCGGCATATGCAAATGAATATAAATTAGAATAAAAAATCGAGCTAAATTCGAGTAAATTAGCATAAATACGTAAGAATTCACTTATCCACGATGCGTTTCAAAAACCGGCCGGTATTTCGCATTAATCGCTTATTCGTTTATATATTCCTTTAATTCAGACGTGAGCGAATCTTGAGCGAGGCGCGCGCCCTTCTCGACAGATCCAAGGGCAAAACTTGGGAACAATTGGCAGCTGAAAAGGAGACTGACACTATATTTGCAGAACCGTAAGTCATATTCATCAGTTTACGTGATTTGTTTGTAAAAGTTAAACTATGCTTTGTGCTATTCTCTGGCAGCTGTGCGCCCTTCCGAATAGTGCAATAAAATTTTACACTGTTATTCGTTTAAACATGAGGAACAATAACAATATTATTGGTTAGTACGAAGGCTAAGGAATCGGCGGCACGCCGCAGGCTCCTATAATAACAGAGACGGTGACTCCTACCTATGGCTATTACCGCTTTATATCTACCTAATTACCTACCGTGAATAGTTCCCTTCTGTGAATATTCACAAGGTACGTAATATTCCGCTACTACTGATTTATAATACCTTGTTAATTAAGTATTTCATTTCAGTCTAACCGACGAGGAACTCTTCAAAAGCCCAATGTCTTACCCATTCCGCTTGCCTCGCAGTCGCAGTGCCGACTTCAGTTGCACGTCCAGGTAATTAGAATAATTAGAGAGCAATTAGCAATCCAGCATCAACTAATTGTGTGTGGGGGGGGGGGGTTGATAAACATCGCACATCGGATACGAGACGGATTGAACAAATTTATACTTGCCACACATTTTCCCGCTGCGGGTTGTATTTTTGCTTCCATATCCCTTTTGTGACAGTTCCATACGTTTTCAGTAGCTTCGACTCATAAATACGTTTCAAATTTTCTCATTTGGGGTCGTCCTTTCTGCTTTCCACTATCATTCTGTCAGAGTTTATGTTTCTATTATATTTTGTTTTAATGCTTATATGCTTGTCTGGTATTGCTTTCTTTGTGCTTTCAATACTTTGCTTCAAGTTTTCACTAATTTCTAGTTTCCCTTCCAGAAGAAGCAGTATTAGCAGTGTGTCCTCCCGACAGTGAGTCATTATTTGAAATATATGTGCTTTACATTCTATCGTCCTCAGTTTTGTCTTGTCCTGTGTACTGCTTAATTTTGGTATTATATGTGAAGTATTCTTTTAAGAGAGTGTTTGACAACCCATTAGAAACATCTGTGCAGGTCGTGTAGGTCTGAATTTTAGTTAACATGTGTATCACAAAAATAGCTTTCTGCAAATTCGTGTGTAACATGCAATGTTGTCGCGTTGCTTTTAATCACTAACCTATACTCTAGAACTCTAGAATTCATCGTTTTATTTATTTCTGCTACTTTTCTGTTCAGTGACGACAGAAAAAGTGGAGAACGGACGTAAGTTTTTAATTTCTTGCTGTAATTTTGTATTTTTGTCCCACGCACTTACTACCGGTTCGTCGCGGGAAGAAAATTCACTGCCCATGTGGCGAAGCTCCGGCGTAACTGCATGAAGAGGTACCAGCCATAACTTTTCCATATATGCACGCTGACCTCTTTTCATTTTATTTGATGCGTATGAATGAAATGTCTATACTGGCTCTTTCGCGTCGAACTTACAGCTCACAAACTTTAACTACGTAAATGTTTCGTGCTCGCGGTTCGTTGTGCTGTTTTGTGTGTTCAGTTACTGTGATTTGCTTTACCTTGCACTGTAAATTAAGCAACCTTTCCCAGGCACTTCCGAAAAGTGCTTCCTCCAAAGTGATTATTTTGCATGCGTACGTAGGGCCCAAATACTGAGCTTCATCCATATTTGTATTCCGCGTCATGGAGAAATAGCACAATTTCCTGTGTTTTGCACTCTCACCGCAGAATTCCAATTTTCAAATTGCCTTCTCGTCACGTACTCAGCCCGTATTCTCGGGTCGACGGGAATGTTCCGTTTGGGAGCTCATTCGTATGCAAATTTTTCCTCCAGCTAGTCTAGATAGTCGAGAAATTTGCATACAAAGGATTTCCCAAACGGAACATTCCCGTCGACCCGAGAATACGAGCTATTACATGCGAAATGTGCTGCACATAACGATCGTTAATTTTCCGGAACCACATCTTCGCACTTGTATCGTAATTTAGGTTTACCAAATATATTGGCCAATTGCAAAAGTGTCACCTTCCCACTTACATCATCACCCGTTTAGGAGAATCCGTGCAAACGATCCAAAAAATA
This sequence comes from Pelodera strongyloides, assembly GCA_036852015.1. Lineage (NCBI taxonomy): Eukaryota > Metazoa > Nematoda > Chromadorea > Rhabditida > Rhabditidae > Pelodera > Pelodera strongyloides. Next base: position 6,253 of record JAANDG010001146.1, on the reverse strand, counting down.
TATATTCTCCCCATTCCAGGGAATCCTACCTCTCGCGGTGGTCTCGCGAGAATACGCCCACCGAGAACTGTGCCAGATATGCGCGGCAAGTGCGCAGAAGCTATACGCCGGTCAGGGATGTCGCGGACGCAAGGGTAACATACATACATCTTAATCTTAGAGTTAATCTTCTTAGAAAAGAATCCTAGATTACGGTGGATTGTTGTTCTCGAAGTATATTTCATAAAACACGTAGATTTTTATCCGGCTAAAGACATTCTCCTAGCAAAATGCATCTAATTAAAGGGATGGGTTCACTACAAAATCACCTTGTTTTTATGCTTTACTTTGATTGTACAAAGGAAAACTTAAACAAAGAGCATAAAAAATATTCCTTGAATTATTCCCTAGGGCAGATATTAGGTAAAAAAGGTGAGTATTGATTTTTTTCCGATAAAGTTGTACTGCAAGATAAACTAAAGAAGCTAAGATATATGGCTGAAACACACTGTTTTTTCATTGTTTTATGTGAAATAAACGATGAAGACTACAGTTTATTTTGCTCAAAACAGTGTGTTTCAGCCATATCTCTTAGCTTCCTTAGTTTATCTTGCAGTACAACTTTATCGGAAAAAGATCAATACTCACCTTTTTTTACCTAATATCTTCCCTAGGGAATAATTCAAGGAATATTTTTTATGCTCTTTGTTTAAGTTTTCCCTTGTACAATCAAAGTAAAGCATAAAAACAAGGTGATTTTGTAGTGAACCCATCCCTTTAACTTGTCCAGGAAATCGGTAACAAATACATTTCGTAGATTATTTTGCAATCACAAATTGGTTCAGCTCTTTTTTCTTGAGCGTTTATTTGCTTTGATACACTCATGTTGGAAGTGGAGCTCTGAACTCTCCGTATCAATAAATAAGAGTCAGCTGGGAGGTAATAGATAAAACCTCCGATCAAAATTGTGACTTGTTATATTTATAAGAACTGCGTTGGTGTTTTCAAGCAAAAAATAAATAAAGGACTAATAAGAATAAAATTACGATATATGACAATGATTAAATTAAAGGGATGTGGTCCACAAAATGTGTATGTCAAATAGATTATCATGTACCAGTTCTACTTCCTGCGCGTAACGCACATCATCCAAACGTACAATCAATCAATCAAACAAACAGACAAAGCCCCCAACTTTATATAATAAGATATTGCTACCTTTTTGCCGACCAATGTTGTATCCCTTAGAAAACAGTGTTACGCCTATATTAGCTCGTTCTGGCCAATCACCTGTAAATGGACCATATTCTATATGTTGCAGGTTGTTGAGGAGAGCCGTCGCCCCTATTCCTCATACAGGGACCGAACCCCGGTCAGTCTGATCACACTTCCCTACAGAACCAATATCAACTACTCTCAGGTGGGCTCAGTTTTTTTACATTTTAAGACTGTCATTTCACTATACGTCATGGCAAATGATTTGGCTTTCTTAACTCTTTAGAAGTTATTTGAAAACGAAGCAGCGATTAATTATAAATACAACCAAGGAGAGAGTAGCTGCTTTTGCAATTGAACTTGTAGGAGGTTGAATATAGGAAGTATTAGCTACACAAATTATAGGAAGAGCAGCCAATCCGGAAGTACGACGTCTTCCAAGTACGCACGTGGAGCTATCCCATTTACAAGTAAGGCTACGTTGTGTTTTGCATGTTATCCGACTCTTGCTCTCTTTCATCATTTCTCAAAACTCTCTTTGTCTGTCTTCCTGAAGGACTTCCCGTGCAGAACCAAAATATAAATATAAAGCAATTTATTTGAAACATGTACTTTAATATCAAGCAGGAAGTTGCCCAATTGTCCCTATAATTTCGCTTCAGAAACATGTGTACAATAATTTATTATTTTAGGTACTTGAATCATCGTGACCACGATTACGAGAGACCGTATTCATACACGAGAAGTTACGGAACTACTCCCCTGTACACTCCCCCCACTATGACTCTCGATTCAAAGAGTCGGGTGGACGGACGGAGAGGGTACAGGTATGGCACAGGACTAACGATAAATTAGCCAAGTCAGACGCAGTTGTACATATGCACAGTAGGAGACGCGTAACCCTGGTGCGAGCCGATGGATATACTATAGTATTGACTATGCAAACTCACATATTACAGTACACTGATGAAACTAAGTGGTTACGGATAGGCGGTGAAAACAGTACGCAAATGTGGCGTATTGAAGTATGTGTACAGGATGTGCACATCTGCTCGTGAGTGCTGAAGGCTGAAGGAATTGCTTCCGACGAGTACCCATCTTCCAATGCAAATTCGTTTCCAGTGGCTATGCCTACGTGGGTTCGGCTTCCACATTCGACCTGACCAGTCGTCCCCGCAGCCTTCAGAACTACAATCAGTGGAGGAGCAACTATGCATCGTAAGTGCCATTTCCATAAAGAAAACAAAATATACGTAAACGATACTTACATTTATCTTCATGTTAGCAGACTGGTATATCGTATTGTTGGAGGTGTAAATGGTAGTATGTAAGGGAACCACTGAAGCCTTTCATCAATCATTTCCAATCCACTGTATTTTAAATCAGAAATACGTAATAAGGTGGGCGTTATAAACAGCGAATAAAACTATTGTTCGTGTGGAGATATTCAGACGCCGTAACATATACGTACAATAATACAGTGTGCATTATTTACAAACACAAGTTTAGCGGTACCATATTACCCAAGGACGTTAGGCCAGCAACTGAAGAACGTAAATGGTACTTATGACGCCCTTGAGTGGTACCCGTGCTCCTCTAGTACTAGCATCAGCATCATGCTTTTGTAGTACTATTTCCATCCTTCTTTCTACTATCCCACAAAGCACACTTCTTCCCAACTTTCACGTAGACAAATTCTATTCAGAGACATACTTCGTACAATAAACTTCTTTTCACTCTAACCGTTAAAACACCGTATTTGCAGCACACTTTCCATACACCCAATCATAGATAATAACTAATCAAACTTCCTCATCTTCTCGTTTCTAAAATATCCTCACGTTCACTCCCGGGAAGCTAATTGGCATAATTCCAATTTATTGTCTAATTAGCATAATTGCAGAACTCCGTGGTACTCTTCCTACTACGGTAACAGTGCTCTTCGCCACTTCAACTCGTACCGTCCCCGGATCTACAACCCTGCAGTCAACACGCTATGGAGACCTTATTATTAGAAAATTATAAGAAACTTCAAATACTTTACCTGAGGCCGTATTCACCAACACACAGGGAACCCTCCCTAGGCTCATCAGCGCTCTGAATCTCTTCTCCTCCCGCACTCCTTGAGGAGACCAGGGAGGGCTCCCTACGTGTTGGTGAATACGGCCTCTGGTAATATAAGTCATTATATGCTCATTTACGCAACTAGTCACAATTACTACAAGTTACGCCACTGTCCACGGGAAAAACTACTCTTAATTTCAGTTCGTTAGTTTAAATGTTTTAATTCTCAGTGCTGTGCCCATTATACAAAATAACAATCGCCATATCCCGAGTGATTTTGAGAGTACTTTGAATGTAAACTTATCTATTACAAAGACTTAAATACGACCCATAAATCGCAAACGATCAGCTTACTAGAAAAATAGTAAATGTATTGATACTTAATGTAATTTTCACGATGATAATAATATTATTTCTGGTGTAACGTAAATCTACATGGGGACATCAGGGTGACCTTTTAAAACTCTGAAACCCTAGTTCTTACGTACTTTTACAAGGAGGTAACCCTAACTCCACATATTGATTCAAGCAGTTAAATGTTACGCGAATGTCTAAAGATTGTAATGTTCATATACTACTTAAAAGTTTGGAAAACATGATGATTACATAAATATCGATTGATAGTTGCCAATTAAAAAAACCTGCTCTCACTGCCACTGTTCATACTTGTCCACGTGTTCGGGAAGATGCAATAAAACGATTTCAATTGACTTAATTTATGCAAAAGAACAAAACAATTATGTACAAAATAACAAGAAAAAATAAGCCTAACTAAACTAACACTCTATGTTTAAGGATTTTGTTTTCACGAAACGGAAAAGTTGTATACTACTTACTCAGAAATTAAAAGAAAAACTCTAAAAACAAACTCGAGTTCAGTAACTTAACTAACTGTAACTTACACCCTAACTTACAGCTCTATGAACGCTACACTGAACCACTAGAAATGGACTACTACTCAAACATGTCTGTTATATATTACATACACTTGAAACATCGTACTATCACACAACTTTGTGGGATCTAAACTACAACACAAAAACTCTAGCAAAAAAATATATTAACGTCATTAAATTAATTAGTCCTAAGCATCTTAGCTGCTTTCTTATCGGCCAAATCCTTCAACTGGGAAGCAACAATTTCTCTTCTTTCATCAAGAAATTCTTGCAATTGAACGGGGTCCAGGTCCTCACGCACCACCTAAATAAGGAACAAGTCGACTAAACGAACAATCTGTGAAACCGATAGGTGAATAAATATAAGCCATCAGTCATCAGTATTTGACGCAACATATGAGAAAACGTTGAGAACGAGCCAACATCAACTACAGGTTATTTATAGTTAGGATTGAGTTAGGTTCGAAAAAAAACTGGCAGCACATCAGCAAATAGTAAGCGACAATTGAAGAGAACCCCGTTGGGCATTATCAGGACAGAAGTAACAATAAATTCCGTGCGTAAATGGAGATGGTTGGAGGTGGTTTCTCTAGCAAGCTATAGTGATAGACCGTTTTAATAAAACACCATGTTTCGGTCAAATATATTAATTTGGAATTGCTTCCGGAGGTGGTCAAAACCAATCCAGAGGTGGTTCGTGCGTGTTAGTTGTCACGCACAGGTCGACCAACACAGCAAAACTAGGCAAGTCCCGCCCACCCGAAAATGCAACCGACGCACGCTGTTTTTTTCCACTTTTTGGCTCCGCCCACCTGTTTGCCAAACTGGAAAAGTGATTTTTTCGAAAGAGAAATTGTTTTGGCAGTGAATGGCGCACCATGGTGAAGGTTTAGTGAAATGGGCCAACTCTAATGAAGGCTCAGTGAAATTGGACAGGCGGAACCTTTTTTAGAAGTACTGAACCTTTTTAGAAGTTAGAATTCTGATGAGCCTAGTTTTAGACAATGGCTTAGTGCAATTGCCTTAAGCCTCACATTTAGAAGGCTCAGTGAAATAGATCTTGTTTTACGCGTCAGCTTTAGATGAAGCTTCAGTGAAATTGGACAGGCGGAACCTTTTTTAGATACTACTGATGATCCTAGTTTTAGACAACGCCTTTACATTTAGAAAAAGGCTCAGATGAAAGAGGTATTGTTGTACGCTTCTCAGCTTTAGATGAAGGCTCGGTGGAATTGTTTTAGTGTATTTAAGCAACAGCTTGACTCCGTAATATTCTACAGGCAGAACCTTTTAAGTACAACTGAGACTCATCTTTAGATCGGGACTCAGTGAAATAATCCGTTGATAAAGACACAGTCATATAATTCATCATTCCATACCATTTCACAATTTCACACAGTCTTTTTTCATTTGTTTCAAAAAAATTCAGCTCAGCAAACGCATGTTTTAGTTGGTGGGCGGAGCCAAAAAGTGGAAAAAACAGCGTGCGTCGGTTGCATTTTCGGGTGGGCGGGACTTGCCTAGTTTTGCTGTGTTGGTCGACCTGTCACGCACCAACCTGTACCCCTGAGTAACAGTATAAAGAGATAAGTCATCGTTATATGTTTAGATGAGTTTTTTTTCACCAAACAAAAATGTTGTGTGTTATGTTGTCTGTTAGAAAGACATATTGATATGAAAAGGTACACACTCTACAGACAGGGGTACAGGTTGGTGGCAGTTGGTGCGTAAAAACACGCACGAACCACCTCCGGATTGGCTTTGACGACCTCCGGAAGAAATTCCAAATTTATACATTTGGGCGAAACATGCTGTTTTACGAAAGCGGTCTAACACTAAGCTATTGTAAGCAAACCACCTCCATTTACGCACGGAAATTATACCCTGACACTCTAACAACTAACAACGCGCAAATGGTCTCATCGTCGTCTCTCACCGCCATGAAACTACTAACTTGAATTGTACCCGAATACCCTAAGCTGTATTTCTAACCGAACCGGTAAATTCAGGCTTCAGGAGCAATCGACTTCGAAATCTGGGGTCATTTGAACGAAAACTTACAAGAATGGAGACTCTTAAACCAGAGAAGCAGAAAATGA
>JAANDG010001145.1:0-11527 GCA_036852015.1 Pelodera strongyloides | reverse complement strand
ATTACATTACATTACATTACATTACATTACATTGTAACCATGTGTTAAACCGAGTGGCGTTTGTTAATTTTTCTCTATCATCATAAACATAAGCTAGTACCAATTCGTGATGTTGCCAACTTATTTATTCCTTGTCAGAATCGTATTGCAATGTGAAATGCAGTGAAACCAAAATGTGAAAGGCAAAAAATATGTTCACATTTTGCTATTTAGTCATTACAAATGTGTTTTAAATCACTTCCTGACGCATGATAATGCTTAAATGTGAAATAAAACAAAATAAAAGCCATTTTTTCCAAAATTTTGCTAGGGTGAGAGTTAATTTTTTATCTCCCCCCACCTATTTCTTGGGGGGAGATAATGCTCTCACCTCTCAGTTTGGGTGAGAGTTAGAGTTGTTGGTGGATTGGAAAATTTGGTGAGAGTGAGAGCTAAAAACGTTGGTGGATCGGCGTTAACTCTCACCCTGCAAATAAGTCCCCCCGGGTGAGAGTTTTAGCTCTCACCCTGACAAAAAAAGTGTTGGTGGATCCGGCCTCTGGTTATCGTAACCAATTTACTGCTAAACCCTTGCAAATTTCAACGTGTTATTAAGTTCATTGGAAAGAGCTTCGAAAAGTGAATAAATAGACCTAGTTCAAACTTCGCTACTTTTCCATTTTTAGTGTTTTATAACAGATTAAACTTTTTGTTCAGATTTTCTGAGGATTGAAAGTAGCAATCATTTGCGTGCTTCCACAATAGTTAATATACGTTACATAGACAAATTAGGGCACGAGTAAACTTTGAGTTAAGAATAATCTACTTTTCAGACCCCTAGGACATCGGAACTGTAAAATTTCATCCTATCATCTCTAATCCTCGAAGATTTTGCCCAATCATTTTAATATGTAATAACTGCTCCGTTTGAGAATTACGAGCAGCACTACTATCATATTCTTTCTCAGCTTCAAAAACACTATCGATTGACATATAATTTAGCGAAATCCGTGAAAATGAGCAAATTCACTTTTTTCCTGCCAAACTTTTGCAGCGACCAAGACGAGTGGAGTTACTCGGCAAAGAGGGAAGGGGGCGGGGTGCAACCATTAGGCGCAAGACAGCGGTGGACAGAGGAAGTGCCTTATAGCGCAGCAGCAGAGCGTTGGCCTGACAAGCTTGCGACGGTTTTAAATCCGCAGGTTCGATTCCTGTGGAAGTTTTACTTTTTTGCAATGGTTTTTTGTGAAGCAAAATGCGCGTAGTATCCTTGCGCGTGCGAAAAGTGGTCTATAAATGATGAGACATGTTAATTTACTACTATTTTTAGGTAGGAAAACGTTCCTTTGTTACAGTTGGTCCACTTTAATTTGTTTCTAACAACCGACTGTTTTCAAATACAACATTCGCCATTTCAACTGCCAACAAAGCAACCTTATTTACTAGTTAATAGACCTCTCTGAAAGCTCTTCTTAGCCTGTAGGTTTTAGGGAAAGTTTCTATGTTCTAGTGCGGACAGTGCCATTTCCTCGGCAGCCGCCGATATGTCCTCAAGCATGTTTAGCGTAGTAGGTACTGGCTTGCTTGACAGTAAGAAGACCAGGGTTCAAATCCAGGCAACGGCGTATTTTTTTGCGTTTTCACGCTGTTAACTAATCCAAATCGCCTCCCTGCATTATTGATGTAACAGAGCATATGTTTTGTTTTACGGTGAGTACTAAGTTTTTTTCCCTTTTTTTAGCAATTAGTTCCACAATCAGAGAAGAAGAAATTGTTTTGCTTAAAAGTAAACTTCCAGTCCTTTTACGGTGATAAACGCATCATTTAGGGGGGAATATGCCGAAAATAAAACTAAGATAATGGGGCATGTCCCTTCACTTACCTATAATTTCGCTTAATTCTCGATAAATATTTTGTCGATAAGAAAAGTACTTATCTTATCGTTAATAAATTCAAAATGCGATAAGATAAGTAAAATTTCGCTTATCGTCTAAGCGACGAGTTGGAGAGAAGAGAAAAAATTATCTTATCGCGCTGACCCTTCATACACGATAATGAGAATTATCGTGTGCGCGTTATCGTCTGGCCCGCGCCCACGAAAGGGATAAATTTTCTCTTATCGTGTAACAGCAACCTGACGCACGATAACTGTTTTATCGTGAAATCTTATCGCGAACCAAAATTATCGTGTAAGCAATGCTCTAGTCTTCTCCACACGCTGTCGGACGCCACATATCCAGGGACCGGCGCATTCATGTACCTGGAAGATTCAATGTACAATGGGGAACAAGAGTGCAAATGCACAATAAGAAACGCTCGACATTGAGAATATTTTCGTTACTTGCTAAGAATTTTCCCATTCGTTACGCTTGACCCCCTGGCTTACACGGCAGTGCTGATGGAGCAAAAAATTTTGCATATGTGTGCATACAACGGCATATAGCATGTAACAGCGACATATTTGCATGCAAATGAGAATATTCAAATTTACATATTCAGTCACCTACTTAAATTCATGTCTGGTGTGGAAACTCTAGTTTCGCAGTTGTTTTGCTCATTTTGAGTGCCTACATATTCCCTTTAAAGTGGACCAACTGTAACAAAGGAACGTTTTTCTACCCAAAAATAGTAGTAAATTAACATGTCTCATCATTTATAGACCACTTTTCGCACGCGCAAGGATACTACGAGCATTTTGCTTCACAAAAAACAATTGCAAAAAAAAACTTCCACAGGAATCGAACCTGCGGATTTAAAACCGTCGCCAGATTGTCAGGCCAACGCTCTGCCTGATGCGCTATAAGGCACTTCCTCTCACCACCGCTGTCTTGCGCCTAATGGTTTCACCCCGCCCTCTTCTCTCTTTGCCGAGTAACTCCACTCGTCTTGGTCGCTCCAAAAGTTGGCAGAAAAAAAAAGTGAATTTGCTCATTTTCACGGATTTGGCAAATTATATGTCAATCGATAGTGTTTTTGAAGCTGAGAAAGAATATGATAGTAGTGCTGCTCGTAATTCTCAAACGGAGCAGTTATTACATATTAAAATGATTGGGCAAAATCTTCGAGGATTAGAGATAATAGGATGATATTTTACAGTTCCGATGTCCTAGGGGTCTGAAAAGTAGCTTTTTCTTAAAGCGAAATGCCAGCTCCTTTGGAAAATTTGCATATGATAAGCAAATCCTATGTATCCTATGCTAATTTTGCGCGATAGCCGTGGACGATCGCGCAAAATTAGCATAGGATACATAGAATTTGCTTATCATATGCAAATTTTCCAAAGGAGCTGGCATTTCGCTTTAACTCAAAGTTTACTCGTGCCCTAATTTGTCTATGTAACGTATATTAACTATTGTGGAAGCACGCAAATGATTGTTACTTTCAATCCTCAGAAAATCTGAACAAAAAGTTTAATCTGTTATAAAACACTAAAAATGGAAAAGTAGCGAAGATTGAACTAGGTCTATTAATTCACTTTTCGAAGCTCTTTCCAATGAACTTAATAACACGTTGAAATTTGCAAGGGTTTAGCAGTAAATTGGTTACGGTAACCAGGACTGCTTATCGTCAAGAAATTATTAGCTCTTCGCGCGAAATTTTTGTTCGCGCGAAGCGAAACCCAGCCACTTCGTGCGAAGAGGCGTCTTCTCCTTACACGATAAGAGGCAGTTTTAGCTACGGCGTAAACTTCTACGCGAAAAATTACGTTTACGCTGCGCACCTCGCTTTGGGGTACCCATGTACCACATGAAATTAACACGAAATGGGAATGGTTTATTGCTTTTGAATGGTTTATTGCGATAATTGGTGACATTGACGAAGATACGAGCGGGCAAAACTTGAAACGCACATAATGCATAACTGACATATAGAGAAAATGTCGCGATACTAAATGAATGATGGTAGGTATAAACTACGCGAGACAACATTCTGAACGTTGTAAAGTTAAAACCTAGCGATATGAGCTATAAATTAATCTATAACAGATGAGAACATATTGTAAGAACTGAATGCCCGACGAGCAAAGCAAAACACGTAAAAAACTGGCTTATTCATAGTTTAGAATATTATACGTCGATGTCCTTATTGAACTTTGAATCCCTGTTCCCTTGCGTGTAGAGGGTTGAGCGTTGGATTCCTTCAACTGGACGGATCCGCGGAGTTGGAGAGGCATGTTCTGAAAAGGATAGCAGCAGAACAGTACCAAATTGGCCCTAAATAGTGGAAAACACACATAAGGGCACGGGGCGGGTGGGACAATACACACAAAAACCTAGATAACTGGACAAGCGACTTTCGAAAATCTGGGACAAAATTGCGCCGCCCGTTGCGACGCGTAGGAAGAATGTAAACGCTTCCCTGAGCCTACTGTATTTGGAGCGCGACAATTTGCTACCATAGTGCCGCTCGGTTGCTACGCGCAAAGTACACTTTTAGCTACGGCGTAAACTTCTACGCGAAAAATTACGTTTACGCTGCGCACCTCGCTTTGGGGTACCCATGTACCACATGAAATTAACACGAAATGGGAATGGTTTATTGCTAGACTACAAAGCCCCGAAGGGGAATAATTCGCTGGATTCGAACGCCTGCCTGGCCTACTGTAACTAGTCTTGAAAACGTCAAATTGTACGTCAATTGTCCAGCGTTTTGGGGACATTCGGAGTTTATTTACCGATTTTTTTTTTAATCATAGTTAGTACCTATTTCCCAGTCGTACATAGCCTAAGCCCGCCGAATAGCTCACCGGCAAAACCACCGAATACTGCATACATTTGGACCGATTAAAATATTAGCCTTGCGAATCGGCGGTGGTACGGGAAATTGATCAGAAACTTATCACAACCAGACAGAATTTCGCGAAAGTCGCGAACCCACCGGCGAGGTTATATGCCCTGACGTGGTAACAATACAATCTCTACCAGCAAGCGATAAGTGTAAGATACCCCTCTAACCTTGAACTTGAACTATTTTTACTATATAATCTGTCGTATGTCGCTCATGTTTAGTATAAAGAAAAACATGAGGCTGTTGGATCGACCGCAAGAAAAGTTGCCGGTTCCACGCTAGTACCGGATACTGAATATTTTAAATTTCCTAATTTTCCTTCCCTAACGTTTTCTTCGACGTGCTCGCGGCTAGCTTACAAGAAACGAGACCTGATCTATGTGTAAGAGAAACGAATAAATGCCTCGAGAAATTACCTTGAAATCCTTCACGGATCCTGGATCCAGTCCCACTACTGATGGAGACGAGGAACGACGGAATCTTATCAGCTAACGACGGCCGAAGCGTCCGACGGAGCTTATCCACTCAAGTGCATCCTAAAGACGTCTCACTGGTCTCACGTTACACTCTATGTACACCTTCTTCTTAAACGAAACTAATAAACTTTGCTCGTTCCGAACAAGCCGTAAAACAAAAAAAACATTGGTAATTGGTAGAATGACATGGTCTTAGACCTCTCTATAAATTCTGATTGTATGTTATATGGAGATTGTTCTCACAAATACGACTACCTTTGATAAGCTTCTGTTACTCCTACTCCGACACGTTAATGGGCTGGTATCTTTCCAAAATGATGGCCTACTTTCTATTCGGAAAGTATTAAAGCCCCCAACTCAAACTCAGTAAGCTTAAGCAAATTGTTGATCTTGACTGGAAGGAGGTTCGTCGGTAAGCTAACCCGAGGATGATCTTAGGCTGCGCCTACGATTGGCCACGCCGCCGCCCAGTTTATCACTATTTTTAACTATCAGCGTTTCGCAACTATGGTTGCATCACAAACTACGACTCCAAAAACTGCGGATCAGTTGTTCGTGCACCGACACTGCTACGCTAGTAACATTGCTCTTGTTGAAACTTGAGGTGTTTTACGTTATACACTACTATGTAAGAAAATTTCGAGAAAAAAAAAATAACCAACCATGAAACCGTTTCGTCTCCACAAGGCCATACCACGTAGACACGAGGACGTCTTGTAGCTTCCGGGATCTACCCATAGCCACCGGCCCTTCTCTTTATTGGCCCTGCACTTTATTGAATTGTTGAACCCTTCTTGCACTAGTCCTAGTAGCAGGATCACCACTGCAAAAGAACCCGCATAAGATGAAATACGGAAAAATGATACACTTGAGACGTTTAAAATTAAGCAAACAATGTAACGTCTAAGTATAATAAGCAATGATTAAATGAACTAGAAGTAGAAGAGGTGGGTCTGAAATGGAAATCCCTACTATGGCCTAACCTAACCGACGTATGCTAAGAAGCGATCATTAATAATTCGAAGTTAGAACTATATAGCCATACATAGGGGCAACCCAAACGACTCGGGCCTCGCCTGTAAACATAGTTTAGAATTAAGTTTCGATTTGAGCACTTATTTCACCATTCTTCCCGGCACCCGGAGAACCGTTCGTGCGTCGCAAGAAAGATACCGAAGAATAAAATATATAGAGCGAACAAAATCGACTCCCGAAACTCCGGTAACCTAGCGACTCGATGTCGCTTACTCTTCGATCGCCTGAATATCCTGTATGCAACTTAGTCTACAAATGTCCTTGAGTCTGTAACCGGCACGCTCACAGACTTTCCGCGACTTCACACCAACGTTGTGTTCGCGCTTGCTAACCGCCCATGAATACGTATGCACGGTTGTACTTAGCGCCCGGGCAAATGCCACCAAAGCAAACCGCGCGTGGTTGAAAACCGAAAAACAGCTATATGATTTTTGATTGCAACAGTTACACAACCCAACAGTGTTAAAAATGACCGCCTGTAATGAAACTGGCCTCTGGCTATAACAGGCCCGAATATGCAAGCTACTGTATGCGACCCATTGACCCATATATTCCTCCAATTAAATTATATATCTACTCCGCTCACGCTCACTCCGGCTCAAGTCGGTTTTCGCTTCGCCGAGCACGTAGTAAGGACCTTATTCGACACCCACCTTTAAGCGATAGTTATAACTTCGTACCAAAACATGTAAACTCTGCCACAACTGACGCTAAATTGTCACTGCAACTGCACTGGAATTAAGCGAAGTACGGCATTTGGTTATTTGGTACTCCATCAAAGAAAAACGTCGGCTTAGTCCACAACGTGACCCTCAAACTGGTGCCGTATACATGGCTGACCTAAACTGTCTAGGCTACACTCCACAGTCCAACTGCCTGCCGCCAATTCTAATTTATTAGGTCCTATATGTACTCTGCAGAAAATTCACTGAGTATGAGAAGGAAAAAAAAAACTTTTTCAGCGCCACAATTCCTTTAATCAAGCGTCACCTCTTCCAAACTGCACGGAACCTTGTAACGCAACCGCGAACTGACTTCAACTGACTTCGTCTTTGTCTTGACCCGCAGAACGAACAGAAAAAGAAAAGGATTTTCCCTCCAGATCAAACGGTACCGACAGTAAAACTACTGTTCCTTTAATCAAACTTCTGTAATAACTCTCTTCCGAACTGTACGGGACCTTACAGGAACACCACTGACTTCAACTGACTTCGCCTTGATCGAACTGTACGACCTTCTCTTTTCTCTTCCAATTCCGAACTGTACGGATCTTTGGGTATACACCGAACTGTACGGCGGACTTCCGAACTGTACGGAACACTCTACTACCGATTGAGTTCAACAACTTTAACTCACTGATCTGAATTCGTCTCACCCAACACGGATTCACACTCATTTTGAATCTGCTAAACGCTTTTTACTGGTTTACTCACGAGCGGAACTACCCCAATCGCTTATTATCAGAAAGGTAAGATTGCATAACATCTAAAGAGAAAGATAAAATATCCAAGAAAAGTCACAAAAATGAAGCTACAGACAAGTGTTAACATGCATGACTCAGGAAAAAATAAAGCGAGAGGAAATGAGAATAAAAAGATTCGAATATGAAAATGGAACTCCAAAAATGACCAACTACCAAGGTAAATTATTCTTAAACGGTTGGAAACGCCATTATTCGACAAATAACACGTGGTTACGGACCCTCACATGAAGTAAATGAACTAAACTACTCTGCAGACACTAAGAAATAAACATAAAGACAAACAAACACAAAATATAGTCACCAATACACACAAAAACCTAGATAACTGGACAAGCGACTTTCGAAAATCTGGGACAAAATTGCGCCGCCCGTTGCGACGCGTAGGAAGAATGTAAACGCTTCCCTGAGCCTACTGTATTTGGAGCGCGACAATTTGCTACCATAGTGCCGCTCGGTTGCTACGCGCAAACTACACTTCGCGCGCGCACTTCTCTCTTTTGTGACCCGCTTATCACGATAAAATTTTGACCACTTATCGAGAATGCAAGGCTCTAGTTTATTTGTTGTTGAAATACAGTGTTCCTCATCGGTAGACTTCGTAGCTTCATAGTTACAAGCATTATTGTTAGCATATTTGTTGTTGAAATACAGTGTTCCTCATCGGTAGACTTCGTAGCTTCATAGTTACAAGCAATAAGGACGGAATCCCGCGTTTCCCGCTAGTTTGGTAGGAAACATGGGGTTATGATTTCCGCTAGACTGCAAATGAAGAACATAGATGACACTGGAGTTACACTAACATTTCTAGCCGCATTCATTCATTTACAGGAGCGCTATAACACAAAATGTACCCAAATCGGTAAAAAATCGATAAATCGATAATTAAAAGTAAAAATTTTAAAATTTAATAGGCATATTCGGAGCTTACGGGACCGATTACCTTATATGCAAAAAAGTTCAAAGAGAAAGACCTACTATTCGCAAAAATTCAGGAAACGACCGTCACGAAAAAAAAGTCAGGAACAACACTGCTACATTTTCAAACAATTTTTAATACAGTTCGACGAGAGTCCAACTTCCTATTAACTAACAAGTATTAGTCAACTTAACTACTCAGAAAGTTTGGAGCTGATTGGTCAAGTGGTTTTTTTTTTGAAAAGTTATAAAAAGAGTGAAAAAGACGCAGACCCTCGGGGAAGAACCAAAAAGGTCTAGGCTCCCTACCGTGCGCCTAGACCCAAATATTTCTCAACACTACATAGATGAACATTTAAAGGGGTAGGTTCACTAGGATATACACCTTTTTGAGTGCTTTCTATTGATAGTATGGCTGAAAACCTTCACAATGCGAAAATTACATAAAATTACCTTTTCTCCCCGAGGTAGGAGAGCTTGCTCAAAAACAGAATGTCATGGTACCATGTGAATAAACACATATATGTAATGGAAACCGAGTCTCGTGGTCGGAATACATATATTATAGAGCAAAATGGCCGTCCAAAGGCTAGGCAAGGAAAGTGCCCTACCTTATTCCCGGCGCCGTGACAGGTTAGCATGACGTTAGTACTGGACGGGATTCAAACCCGTGAGAGACGAGAACTTTGCCAGTGAGTCATGGCCAAATGTAAAAAATTTCACCATGTCATAACTTTTTTATTTTTAGTGACCGACGCTTAATTTTGCTTTTATCTTCCTCAGCATGAAAAACTGATTCGATTAACACCATAAAATCGACAATCGGGGTTGACTGTCTAAACCGAAATTTTTCCAAGAATTGAGCAATGTAACAGTACACGATTATCCTCAGTCATACTATAAGCTAAATAGTTAAACTTACAGTATCCCTAGCCGAACGGCTCATTTTCTTGTCCTTGTTGAGAATAATAACGTTTCATTGTGAATTTGGATATTTAAGACTAAACAATTATGCTAATCGAAGGGATCAGCTGACAGAAAATGCACGGGAATTAATTTACGTCAACTCTGAATATGGCGTAAATTATACATCATTGACGGAATGCGTTTACAACGTCAACAATGGGTTGACTTTCGAAATTATTGCTTCAAAGCTTTGATTGGGCTTTGTAAATGAAAATCATACGGGATTTCTCAGCAGGGTTCTGACATTTTTGGAATGAACCGGAGCTAGCGAGCGAAGCGAGTTTTTTTTTATATTATTGAGGTCTGAAATTAAGATAATACAAAAATGAATTGTTCACTTTTTGAAGAACAAAAAAAAAACATTTTTACAGTTACGATAGTAACTCTTTTTACGATAGAGAATTGTTCGCTTTTTGCCGGATATTTGTCTAAATATCCGTTTATAAGCTAGGAAGTGAAACACTAGAAAATAGGAACAGTTCTCTCGAAATTATCGTGTCATAGTACAAATTGTAAAGGAGAACACAATTTTTTTTACGCGAAGTGCGAAGAGTTTAAAGCCACCCGGTCGGTTTTTGAAACGCATCGAGTCACTAACATTCTTATGCGTCATATGCAAAGGAGCATAATTTAGCATAAAAAATAGACCCCAATTAGACCGCACTCCGCATAAATACATAAGAATGCAGTTGTCCACGATGAGTTTATAAAACTGCATATTGAAAGCTAACGACCGACTGCTGACATGAAATATAGATCGTTTTCAACTTAGAGAACCTATTTATCATCGCTAAGCCTCTCTCTTTATAGGTTAAAGCTCATTTTCAATTTTCAGCTGGAACACGTACATGATGTATGTGGTTTTTCAGATTTTATATGTGGACATATACCAGGCTACTGAAAGACTGGGAACATAAAATATAGTTTATTTTAGAGCATTGCTTACACGATAATTTTGGTTTGCGATAAGATTTTACGATAAAACAGTTATCGTGCGTCAGGTTGCTGTTACACGATAAGAGAAAATTTATCCCTTTCGTGTGCGCGGACCAGACGATAACACGCACACGATAATTCTCATTATCGTGTATGTAGGGTCAGCGCGATAAGATAATTTTTTCTCTTCTCTCCAACTCGTCGCTTAGACGATATGCGAAATTTTACTTATCTTATCGCATTTTGAATTTATTAACGATAAGATAAGTACTTTTCTTATCGACAAAATATTTATCTTTTCTTGTACAGACGTTGTGAGCATTAATCCCAACCAGAATTGACAACACAAAGGGTATTATATGTGTTTTATTCGTCAACGTTTCGACCGTAGGTCATCATCAGGACATTACCTACGAAACATAACATAATCACAGAGTTATCACAGACACATCAATCACAACAACAACACGATCACATTCTAAAGAAAGAAAGATAAGACAATGTGCGAGGGTACAGTGTGAGACAAAAATTTACAAGGCGTAAAGTAAGAAGTAAGAATAAACCAGGGTAAGTGATAGTGGAGAGTGGCATAAGGAGATATTTGAATGAGTGAGAGTGCAAGAAAGTGCGGAGAGAGCAGAGAAATAAAGGGTTGCCAATGAGAAACATGGAAGAGCAAGATGTATCAAGGGAATAACGATTATGACATGTTATTGATTTTGTTTGAAATAGTGATTGGGTTAAGGTAAATTTGCTTTGCACCAGTAGATGTACACAATTCATATTTGCGATTAAGAGCCGGGCGCTCCTCTCGGATGGCCACTGCCCATCGTCTAAGCGACGAGTTGGAGAGAAGAGAAAAAATTATCTTATCGCGCTGACCCTTCATACACGATAATGAGAATTATCGTGTGCGCGTTATCGTCTGGTCCGCGCACACGAAAGGGAT
>JAANDG010001144.1:0-11550 GCA_036852015.1 Pelodera strongyloides | reverse complement strand
TGTATCGGAAAATTTAATAAAGCTTGTAACTATGAAGCTACGAAGTCTACCGATGAGGAACACTGTATTTCAACAACAAATAATCTATATTTCAGGTTCCCAGTCCTTCAGTAGCCTGGTATAAGTCCATATATAAAATCTGAAAAACCACATACATCATGTATGTGGTGTATCGGAAAATTTAATAATGCTTGTAACTATGAAGCTACGAAGTCTACCGATGAGGAACACTGTATTTCAACAACAAATAATCTATATTTCATGTTCCCAGTCTTTCAGTAGCCTGGTATAAGTCCATATGTAAAATCTGAAAAACCGGAAAATTTAACTTGTATAGGAAATTCCTTTTGCATTCGGCCGATCAATCCACATTTATGACCAATATCTTATTGAAATGAACATTTTTGTATCCAAATTAAATTTTAACGAAGCACGATAGAACAAAGGGATTGCGTGCCGAAAAAATACCTCACTAAGAAGTTAGCAAAACGTTCTACGACAGCCTGATCATGAATGCCCTTGACGCCTATTATTCAAATTATTTTACGAACAATTTTGTAGAATACCAGTGGAAGAGGATGTCTAGCAGTCAAGTTGGTTGAATCGGCCAAAACAGTTCTCAATGAAAAGGTCGAACTTTTGACAAACAAAGAAGGTGAGCCTTTAGCAATATCTATTTAAATATAAATGTTATGTTTAGCTATAAATATAGATTATTCCTCGTTTAACCTGAGGCCGTCCATGTAAGACGGGAAATAAAGAATTCCTTCATAATCATAGAAATCGAAACAGGACTTGACAGGCGATCACAGGTGTCTCTGTTTGTGTTATCACCGATGTTTCTTTTTATGGTTAATATGTCGTTTACATGTTGGTGTTATTGTTATTGTGTCACTTCTTGTACATGCGTGTGTGTCCTTTCAGCGAATCTCAAATAAATGTTTTAATTTAAATTGTGAATTTCTATTGTTGTTGAACTGCTGAACAGCATGAAATATAAAACAAGAGCACAAGACATAATTATCTCCACATACACAGGCATAAATTACATGCCTGAAATACGATTTGTAACAAGACTAGTATACGAAAACAGCAACGGGTTTATTGACAAGCTTTCTACATAAAAATAAACACCCAACTAGCCATAGATTCTGTTCCGGCATAAGTATTTTGTCTTGCATTCATAAAATAACGGCAACGGGAGGCGGAAATTTGTAATCATACAATGCTTATTTGAAGTAAAAACTGAAAAATAAGCTAAACATCATTGTTTTTTCGTAAACCATAAATGAAATTTAAAATTATTGATTTTCGAAGTAGAGTCTGCAGAGGGAAATTCATAACACTCGCACGGAATAACAATGCTAATGATACGTCAACAACGTACATTACGCGCCTCACAGTCAGTCAATGCAACGACATACAGTACGCGTGTCACACTCAGTCAATGCAACGACATACAGTACGCGTGTCACACTCAGTCAATGCACCGAAATACAGTACGCGTGTCACACTCAGTCAATGCACCGAAATACAGTACGCGTGTCACACTCAGTCAATGCAAGCCGTTGTCTTTGTAATATTATTCTTGTTCTATACGTGACATAGGCATGCTTTAGCTAATGTGTGTTGCGCATGTCTTTGTAGGTTTAGCTACATCTGGTCTGATCTTGGTACGGTACATGGACACGAACCGCCTAAAGACATCGGTAAATTGGTCTCGTGACTCTTCTCTGGACCACCCCCGAACTGAGGTAAAAAGGTGAGCGTTTATCCCTGTTCCCTATTTGTGCTTCTCTTCCGGTCTCTTAATTTCCCCTCTCTCTCAATTCAATTGTAATACAATTCACCCAGCCTTCTAAAAAAGATTTTCTGCCTATCGGAGAGCTATCTATTGAGGCGTCGAGTCGCTCCCTAGTCCGATCGTGGCTGGCTGAAGATGAGATCCCGTACTGTCTCTTGTCGGACGCTGACTACTGACTCAGATACCGTACTGACTGAAGACTGCTTCATTTATGCCACGCCGAGCTTCGAGCGATCTCAGGTAACTTAGTATCTTTCTTTATTCCGATGGTGAACTCTGGATAGTCTGGCGAGTCTGCCTGCTCCTGAACCGTGATTCTCAAACCATGATGCCTTGCAATAACACTAAGACCTCACCAAGCATTAGTTTCTTCCGATTCTGTTGATATAACGTGGAGCACCTTGGCCCCAAACTTTAGATTTTAGTAAAAACGACGTTCAGTTCTGATCGTCTGACTTGCTTCTCACACATGAGAGTAGAGAGACGCTAAGACGCCACATGTAAGACGTGGGAAGGTGCAGCAATCATAGTGTAAATTAAATGTAGTGTATTTAGTGTACTCTTTAGTGCCCTGTCACTTTACCATGAGTATGAATAATACTAGGCTACTTGACAACGAAGTCGTTACAATTTCTAAATACGAAAGGTTTCATATTCGCTGAGTACAGTAGTTTTATTCCTATCGCGAACTCAAGCCATTCGCAGTTTAGTACCCCGGTGAAGTTCAATTATAAAATTTTACGGGAAAACGTCGGTAACTTAATCGGTCTTGATTTCCCTCCTGAAAGAGTATCGGTGCCTACATGAATATTCCCTTTAGTTACGCGACTTGGAGACAGCGCCCTTTGTCATCTCTTACCAAAAAAGACAAATGCACAATCGTTGTGGGAGACACACGGCATGTGAAGTTTAGGAAATAGGAGGTGAGACTTGTGTTGGAAGGTTTAGATTCTCGGCGCGACATTTTTGACTCGTTTATATTACTGTATAATCAACAACTTATACATATGTTTAATGTAAATTTCATCCCGAATACTTGCACTCTTACAATTAAAAAACAGTATTACCTATGCTATGAGACACGCGTCAACAGCGTGCATAGGAAATAAAAACAGTAAGACCTATGCTGATATTTTTGGTGCGCTGCGTTATCTGATGAGTTCGGGTGTTCCGTGACGGTTAGTTGCGTTTCTCGAAGTGTTTACGTGTCGCCTCTGGCCCCTCCTCAAATAATAAAGATTTACGGTGGAGGGGCTGGCCAAACATGTTGTGTGTACTATTGTGTTGATTCGGATGGTGGTGTTTGTGCTTTCAACATTTTCGGAAGCGAAATTCTGGGAGCCTACGGAATTGAACTTTCCGACTCGCGCTTGGCTTACTTAGTCAAGTAGTGTTGCTCCATAGTTTTCTTCCTTGACTTGACCCCTCCTCAAAGAATACAGAGAAGGAGGGGCTGTCTCAGTGTGGCGTACCTCTGTTGATTATGATGTTGTATTTCCTACCTCTCGACAGCAAACTCTGTTATTGTTTGGCCTGAAAATTCTTGCCACAGTGTTTTTGTGTACAAAACTTTGTTATTTGAACTGAAAATTCTTGCCACAGTTTTTTGCCGCAGTGTTTTTGTGCACAAAACACTGTTATTGGGCCTGAAAATTCTCGCCCAAGTGTCTTTGTGCACAAAACACTGTTATTTGGCCTGAAAATTCTTACCACAGTGTTTTTGTGCACAAAACACTGTTATTGGGCCTGAAAATCCTCGCCCAAGTGTCTTTGTGCACAAAACACTGTTATTTGGCCTGAAAATTCTTACCACAGTGTTTTTGTGCACAAAACACTGTTATTTGGCCTGAAAATTCTTGCCACAGTATACGAAAAGCTTGTGGCAAGATGCTGAACGAGTTAAAAACGAGTTCAAATTCTTGCCACAGTGTTTTTGTGCACAAAACACTGTTATTTGGCCTGACAATTCTTGCCGCAGTGTTTTTGTGCACAAAACACTGTTATTTGGCCTGACAATTCTTACCAC
The DNA here is from genome assembly GCA_036852015.1 of Pelodera strongyloides. Classification (NCBI taxonomy): domain Eukaryota; kingdom Metazoa; phylum Nematoda; class Chromadorea; order Rhabditida; family Rhabditidae; genus Pelodera; species Pelodera strongyloides. Next base: position 7,720 of record JAANDG010001144.1, on the reverse strand, counting down.
AGTGTTTTTGTGCACAAAACACTGTTATTTGGCCTGACAATTCTTGCCGCAGTGTTCTTGTGCACAAAACACTGTTATTTGGCCTGACAATTCTTGCCGCAGTGTTTTTGTGCACAAAAAACTGTTATTTGGCCTGAAAATTCTTGCCACAGTATACGAAAAGCTTGTGGAAAGATGCTGAACGTGTTAAAACAGTTCAAATTCCTGACACAGTGTTTTTGTGCACAAAACACTGTTATTTGGCCTGACAATTCTTGCCACAGTGTTTTTGTGCACAAAGCACTGTTTTTTGGCCAGGAAATTCTTGCCACAGTGTTTTTGTGCACAAAACACTGTTATTTGGCCTGAAAATTCTTGCCACAGTATACGAAAAGCTTATCGCAAGATGCTAAACGAGTTAAAAACGAGTTCAAAATCTTGCCACAGTGTTTTTGTATACGAAAAGCTTGTGAATCTTGCCACAGGGTTTTTGCACACGAAAAGCGTGTGGCAAGATGCTGAACAAGTTAAAAACGAGGTCAAAATCTAGCCACAGGGTTTTTGTATACCAAAAGCTTGTGGCAAACGAGGTCAAACTCTTCACAAAAACCCTGTGGCAAGATGCTGAACGAGTTAAAAACGAGGTCAAAATCTTGCCACATGGTTTTTTTGTGCACAAAAACCCTGTGGCAAGATGCTGCAAACTCTGACAGCAAACTTTGTTATTGCAAGCGACAGCAAACTCTGTTATTGTTTGGCCTGAAAATTCTTGCCACAGTGTTTTTGTGCACAAAACTTTGTTATTTGAACTGAAAATTCTTGCCCCCACCTTCAATAACTAATCCGTTATTTTGGGTTTGAAACACATTTTTTTCGAAACTCGGTTACTTCCGTATCCGCTGAAACGTACTTTCGAACTCTTGCGAGTTTTTGCCTCTACGTGCAACTGACATGATATCCGAGAAAATTAGCATAACACTCGCATTCTAATTGGTATTAGAATACGGGGATTTGGCGAAAATTAATCATATTCAAATTTTCGAAACAGTCTCGTGCTCAAATGTGCTTGGATAAAACATGTTTCCTTCATGCATACTTTCTCTTTGTTTTTATAATTCATTGTCTGTTTTATTTGGCTAACACTCTTCTCTTTCTGTCTCTCAACCTGCCGTTTTAACCCTATTTTTTACTTATAAAAATCTATTTATGTTTAGCGACGCCTCTTTATGATGGATCTTTAGGATGATGAATGTAATAAGTAATTACATGAGGTCCAAGCTTATGGGGTTTCCATGTTTGCGAATCGCACATGCGAAAATGACAAACCGCTGTCCATGTTCAAGTCATTTTACATGCATGTCAACTGCCTATCGTAACCCATGCGAATCGCACATTTGACATGGTCCTGCAGCGAAAGTGCCCCGGGCCCGTGCTATTTGGAACAGAACCGCACCAGACCCGTGCTATTTGAAATAGATCCGTACTATTTTGAAATAGATCCATACTAGATTCAAAATCGCTGCGGTACCATGTCATTTACACTGAGTCGAACATGGACAGGCGTTTGTCATTTTCGCAAGTGCGAATCGCATACATGGAAACCCCATTATGAGGGAGAATTTCATACCCATTTATTTTTAGGCGTCGCTAAACATAAATAGATACACATTCATAGATTTTACAAGTCTGAAATTATAAGTCCAACACTCTTCTCTTGTCTTTCTGTTTATCAACCTGCCGTTTTAACCATATTTTCTCCCTATATTTTCAAGTTTTCGATTAATTGCTAAATGAATATCTTTCAGTTGGGATGCTACCAAGGGCTCGGAATGTACAACAAAGAAATTCCGAAAAGGAAAGGAAACGAAGACTTGGTACTAGTACTATCGATAGAATCACAAGGACCAGGGACATCATCGAACCAACAATTGCAAGATAAGTTTATTTCGCTAACAATTTAACTAGTATAAAGCCAGTTATTACGAATAGTTTGAGGGATAATTTTATGTTTCCACATCATTGCTATTCGTGACGGTAAATATGTTTTCGAGCACCTAGTTTCTCTGCTGTGCAGTGACAAGTCGTTATAATTCTTACAAGCAGATGAATTATTGGAAACTTGCGTATTGGTAGTCAATTTTTCACTTGGCTAGGGAGATAACTTGGATAATAACTTGTAAGTGATGGAATAACTTGTATGCTTTTTCCATATCTAGCTTGTGAGCCAGAAGGTGCCGTGGTTTGAGATGGGGAATTTATCACATATGTTTTATGGCATAATTATATTACTTCTCAAATTGCAAATATTCACAACCAACAGATGTAGATACCTTATTTTGGACGTAAGGCAATTAACATTTTACCCCAGTAGTAGCTGCAAGTCCGTCCATTTACATTTGTCATAGCTATTTGAATTTGATTCGGGTATTACGTATTACCCACTTAGTGTTTCTCGGTGAGATTCAAACCGCCCGTTTACTGCTAGCCCTGGGGAACCTTTGCGTTATCTTTTTTTTCGCTTTGCTAATGATGTTTTTGATGTTTCTTTTCCCCGTAGGCTCCTAGTCCTAGTCCCTTGTGCACCAACCCTAATTTTTTCCGAAATAATATTTCTTCAAAAGTGGCTTATTTATTTTTGCATCAGCTGTAGGCTTCTACTCTTAATTCTTTTTCTTCCGTTTCTATCCCGCCCCTAACAGTATACTTGACGCCTTAAGATAGGGCACCCGGCCCTGCTTACTGTTTCCAAGTTTTCCTAAGCGTCCAGTACTTCGTTAATCAAAAAGAATAACTGGTCTAATTCACGTATTATAATGAGTACCCCAATTGATCAGGCCGGCCTAACTCGTGAGTACCGCAGTGCGCGACTACCGCAGTAGGCGAGTACCACAGTGCGGTTATCGCAGTGGGCGAGTACCCCAGTGCGAGTACCGCAGTGGGTGAGTACCCCAGTGCGTACCGCAGTGGGCGAGTACCCTGGTGGGTGGGTACCGCAGTGCGCGAGTACCGCAATGTGTGAGTACCGCAGTGCGCGAGTACCGTAGTAGGTGAGTACCCCAGTGCGAGTGCCGCACTGGGCGAGTACCCTATTGCGCGAGTACCGCAGTGCGCGAGTACCGCAGTGTGTGAGTTGGGCCGGCCTTGTCCATAATTTTTATTTTGAAGCACTTGGCTCTTGGGAAAACTTGTTTTTTAGGAGGCTGGGATAAAGAAACATGTTAGCAATTATATAAGTGGGAAGCTGGGTATTGGTTTCTTGGTTATGTAACTAATTGTTACTAAAATTCATTGCATGAATTTGGGTTTAGGACAGAATTTTACTTTTAGGACGTACGTCTGCGGTTTTTTCTCCTCTCTACCCTTTTTAGGTAACGTCGACGTATCTCTGGGAAAGGGACAACGAACAATACACGGGCATGCCCGAAAGAGGACCGGTGATGCAGACTGTTGGAATCTGTCCAGGACCTGGAACAAGATCTACTTACTGGAGTTCGTCTGCTTGATCGGAATGTTGGTAGGTAAGCTTGCTTATGATGATGTGTATCGAGTCAAGTTTATGTCTCTTTCCCTCTCTTGGTCTTCGCACTCTCGGGCACACCAGAAGTAAAACTAAGCTTACGTCATTTAAATTCATCATTTAGCAAATCTGTGCCATGCCTGCTGGCCTGCAAAGAGGGAGGATCATGACAATAACAAGTCGTGTCCAACTACTTATCATGTCCTGGAGCTCGAGCAAGTCGGTGGGTTATTTCAAGTGATTATGTGATTATGTCTGACACTTCGGTTTATACTTGCATACAAATTTTTCGCTTCTATGCTCATATGCTAATTAGAGTTTGACTCTAATTCGGCTCATATTTTCTTGTGAACAGTGTAAAAAATGCCAACTTCAACTCCTCCTAACTTTTTTCTATCTATTTCCGACATTTGATTTTGCTACATCTCGAGAAAAAATCGCATTCTAGTCAGAATGACGCCTTTAAAGCGAAACTCAGCATGATAAGTAAAAACCTCTGATGCCTTCTCATCTGATGTAAAGGAAATGAATAGGAGTAAGTAAGTACACGTAAAAGAGTGTAAATGACTGAGTATCGACATACCAATATCTCTCTCTCTCTCTCGGGGGCTTCTAAATCTAAAAATAACCTTACGTTTAAATCTACCATTCAGGGTATCATGCTCTGGACTCCAGGATGGAAGACCAAGACGCTGGCTCGTCAAGGAGCTTCTCAACTGCAAGCCTCTCCAGCTTCAGCCGTTACTTCAAGGAAGTACAAAGCGTCTACCCGCCTATCGTCGAGTCGACTTATTCCCTTCTCGTCACAATGCTTCTACTGTAGTTGGCAAGGATTGGCCCATTCCTCACTTCACAATTTCCGATGCCTCGACGCACTTGAAAATTAACTACGAGGTTGTCTCTTTTTTTCTGTTCCGCGCTTTCTGTATCTAATGTATATTTCCAGAGACTGCTCTTCTTGTCTGATTGTTTGAATTGTTACCATATTCAAAATTTTCTGTTTCAGCTCAGAACTTCTGCAAGTTCGCATGAGGTTGAAACTTGGAAGCATCATTGGTACTGATCTATGTTGGATAGAGCATCGCTTAGTTGATCGCTTTATTTTTCCCGACTGTAATTGTCTCATGTTTTATTGTCTCTGCGCAATGTTTAATACGTATTTATCTTTATCGAACATATCGTAAAAATGATGAAGTCTTGAGAAATACGTGAGAGGGGCAACAGCATCGCCTGCAACAATTTTCCATTGAAATACATACCCATTAGGGGAAATAACAAAATCGCCAGTCAAAATGTTTTATTTCCTGCTAATTCTTTCTTGCTGGATGAATCTTGAGCATGATTTGCTTCCCTGCATTCTTCGTCATCAAAGTTGTGTTGAAAACCGTATAACAGCTGGTTTTTGCGTATTCCCGTTTGATTAGAATTAGAATTTTGGCCGTAGTAAATAGTTGATTTCCATAGTGGGCATGCAAATTTACAAGTCATTTTACAAGCCGGCAAAAAAATTGAATGTCCACTATGGAAATCAACTATGTACTACGATCCAAAACTTTTATTGAATTCATAGTTTTATATTGATTTTCTACTTCCAATTAAAAGCTTTTGCCTTGTAAAGCATGTCTTTCGGAATTTAATACCATCATATTTTGATAAAAGGAAATCATTTGAGCACTTCATTCTCATGAGCCTCCTCCTTTAAGGTAAACCCGCATGCACATCCTAATATTCTGTGCAGCGGTTACTGCTGCGGCTGGCCAGTTCACCACTTGCTTGACAGGGTTTACGGAGGCAAAAGGTTCATGTTATAAGGTAAGTTCTTATTTTTATTTAATAACACAATTGCATGAGTGGGGTCGTGTGGCCTAGTGGGTAGCGCGCCCGCCTCTCAATTGATCCCGGCTAGATGCACACGGTGGTTTTTCGGTTCCTATTCCTATGAAAGAAAATCATTGACCGTCGTGTCGTGAGCATGCTAGGTCGGCAGACATGCGACAGTATCTTCATGGTATTCTACAAATTGTGCTAACCGCGTGCTTACCCCGCTTCGCGCGGTATATGGACCCGTTATTTGAAGTTTTTTTTATCACACTTGTATGAGAAGCCTACTATGAGCTCCAGACAGCTGTGGAGACGTTAGGAGATCCACATCGATCCCTGCTCCATCAAAAATCTTCCTTCTTTTTGTACGTCATTGTACCATAAAGTTACCCGGCGTAGCGCAGCGTCCCGCTCTCACACCTATAATAACACTCGTCTCAAACTAAAAACTTCAGATCATTCGCACTGCGACTTCTTTCAACGAATCTCGTAAACTGTGCCAAGCGCTGGGACCAAATGTCGATATTGGAACAATTCGATGCGAATATGAAAACAACATGATCTTGGGTGGGGGTTTGGTATTTTAGATATAATATTATTATTTATTTGACCAAGTATCATTGGTACACACTGCACATGCTTAGGCTTAGGCTCAGTTTTGGGCTTGGGCTTATGGTTAGGCTTCAGGCTTGCATCGGTAGTGCAAGTGCAGTGGTGAGGGCAGTTCGAATTTTGTACATTCAGAAATCTATCAATCCAACAAGCAACTTCTGGCAGAAAGAGCCGTGGAATTGAAGCCCCGCCCCTTCTTCAGTAATTACGAACATGTGAGTTCCACATGTATTTTGTCACATTAGCCCGTATTCTCGCGTCACTGGTAGGCCTCCCAATTGAGAATGACCTACCAGTGGGAGAAAAAGCGCTAATTCTGGTGTACTTTTAGGAGGCGCGTCGCGTGTCGCGGTTTCCCAATTGGTAGCGGATTTGGAGGGCTGTTGCATGCACTAGGCCTGCCAGAGGTGATTACCACTATAGTACTACCTCCAATCTCGTAGACCTACCAGAGGAGCTTGGGAATGGCCTACCAAAACGCCTTTCCCAAAGTGGCGCGAGAATACGGGCTATTAAATAATTATTTTAAGTCGGCAGGACTATATGGTTTTGAGAAAAACAATATGTATTTTTTTCAGCAGCTCTGGATCGGCATTCACGGCCTACACAAGGGTAAAGCGGGTAGCGGAAATTGGTTGGTTTTGTACTTTTGTAATATCCTTTAAAATTGCAAAAAAAAACTTTCCCCGTGGGATTCCAGTATAATGTTTTATAAACCTTATTCGCCTTACTGGATGGAGAATCAAGAAGAAAAAAGGTCGGATTTTTGGCAACCCAATCCGTTTAGAATTACTTCAGGATAGTCGTACTGAACGTGCTTTGAGTCTATTTCGTTTTCCCTGTCGGCCTACGGCCTACTGAATCCACCAAACTGTTTACTAATTTTTGCGTACCACGATAATTACGGGTAATTATGTTTAGGATAACTGACCCCGATTCCCGGTACAGGAACTGGCATAAAGGTGAACCAAATGGACTGACGAAAACTCTTTCATATACGGGGACACCCAGAACCCATCCACCTCAAGATACTGGAATTGTGGGTTACATATAATAGATCAAGTTTAGATCAAGTATAGATCAAGTGTAAAATTTAGCGTTAATATAATTCAAATCAAAGCAAGATGTCACGTTGTTCTAACCTCCTCTACCTATGCATAAGGTGGTGCATGCGTATGATGTACTTAGTTGATGTTGAAACAAGAAAATCATGTCTTACAGCTCGTTTCGATATTCGTTTCGAGAAATATTTCGACACAACCTTATACAACTTCCTTATAAGCTTTCAAAAACTTTATTTGTGTCACGTGGGTTTATGATCTTATTTGATATTAAAAATATTTTCAGTACTACATCGATAAGAAATCAGGAAAAGGAACATGGGCCGATATATACGGAGGAGTCACAGAATGGGGAGCTCTTTGTGAAGAGAAGAAGGTAATGCTCTATAATCTTCAACGCTTGGGGTACAGAGTACGCTCTACGAAAGGCTTATCATTCAGGTTGGCGTAATAGTGGTGCATTTGATGTCCCTCCTCCTTACAAAGATGCGCCGTCGGAGAGTCAACTGATCGTTAACATAGTGATACTCTAATTTTGTGGTCACACAATGGTCGTTGGAAGGAATTTTTACGTTAATAAATAAAAAGAAATCTTGTAGGACACGAGTGGTAACGGTTGCCAGCCGGTTAAAAGCATGAAGTCCGTCGATGCAGTTATCGTTGAAAAAAGTGAGAAAATGACAAAAAATGAAGGTGAGCTCTTTATGACTTTATGTGAAAAATTAAAGGG
>JAANDG010001143.1:0-11575 GCA_036852015.1 Pelodera strongyloides | reverse complement strand
AAATCGGTAACTTTGAGTTGGTTTTTTTGTCGGACGTGGCCATTTACTGCTATTTTAATGTTTCTCATTGTTTTAGTTTTTATTCAAACTACTGTTAGGCAAAAAAACACAAAACAAGGTAATACCGCTTTAAAGGAGGGCAGTCACTTCAAATTCAAGATCGCGAACGCGTACTACAACCCGAACTCAGTCTTGATCAACAAATCCGACACGATTGATGTTGGTTTTGGTTTACTTGATTATTTAAATGCTTGAAGTTATTAGAAAGAGCACAACATCATAGATACGATGAAAAAATTCAATAGTGTTAAAATTCGAGTGCAAATCAAAGATAATAGGAAAATGTATAGCAATTATTCATGAAATATCTTATCATATAAAAGAGTAACTGCCGCCTAATTTGCATGCCGATGTGCGTTACGGAAATGCAAATTTTCGACAAGGGTATAAAAAGAGTTTCGCAGCTCAATATCGAAATATGCATATTCAATTGTTTCCTCATATGTGAATTTCTTATGATACGTTTGGAACTTTGTATAAAAGTAAGCCCACGCTAAACCATAATCATATTCCCATGTAAGTCGCCTCAAGCGACTGGTAGTGGATAATCGTCAGCGTATTTGTGTCCTTCCGTTGGCCGCTACTCGCTTGTCCAAGCAGTGATAGAGCCATCTTGGTTCCCCACAGCGATGTCTCCATCCAGTGCATCCAGCACTACTGGTCTGCTTTGGAATTCATTGAAATAGCCGAGTTGTTTAGGTTGCGATCCGAGAGAAAATGCCTGAAGTTCCACTGATGTACTGATTCTAGCTTTTGGAATATTAGTGACAGATGATGACTGTTTGCTGTTTTTTGTCTAACTTTCTATCCCAATTTTGCGTCGTTGCACTTTGCGTATAAAGTAAAAAGTGATAAAGTGAACCGGGTTATATCAACCGAATCCGCGGAAACGGTGCGCCGGGGTCCAGCTCAGTGTCTGGACTCTGGACATACTGGCCATTTAAACTTCGGGAAGTCGATTTACTTTGGGTATGCTCGGTCTACTCGGGAAGTCGATTTACTTTGGGTATGCCCGTACTTTTCTCACAAAGAATTTGTATCTTTTTTTGTGCGGGCCCATAAGATTGCCTATAAGATTCGTGCTCACTTTTTTGCAATCTTAATAAAAACTTAAATTCTGAAAGTTGCTCATTTGCACGCTCTTGCGCAATTATTACCATTGAAGACGGCAATAAGGCAATAAGAATATCCCGATGGTGTGTAGGAATATCTCATCAAATTTAATCAGGATATAAAATTGAAATTCTTTATTATATTAAGTAATAAAAGTCAAAATTTGCCTGCAAAATTTGACAATTGCCGTCCGTAATTGGCGTTAGGAAGGGAAAATTGTATACTTTTCTAGAACATACCCGTAGAGTTGTGCGTGACAGCGCTAGTACCGATCCTTTACCTTTGATGACGTTAAGCATGAAGCCTGAATGCGGCCAGTCACGTTCAGCTTCGAACGTGTAACATGGCCGTAGATCGCTTTCTCCAAGTACGACCACATTTCCTCTAAATTTACGTGACAAAGTATATTTTTTGGTAATTATGTATTACCTGTAAAATTGTCGTACTATTGAATAGGTAAAAGCAAAATGTGACGGAATTTATACCTTCTAGACTTTGCACCCAAGCCTTCACACATTTACCATCAATAGCTCAACAAAAAAAGACATTTCGCATGGAAATTAGAAGCTAGGTACCAGAGGCCGTATTCACCACTCAAGGGTCAACACTTCTCTAGAGACAAAACTTTTCGAACGCATTTATCTGGAAGGAGATTGAGTTGCGTATGCAAATTTTGTGACATAATCTCGCTTTCTAGGTAAATTTTCTCCGAGAGACAGTTTTCTCCGGGACTAAACGGAGTGGTGAATACGGCCTCAGGATTCGATTCGATCAGGATTCGAACCCGCGGCCTCTAGCTCCACTCCACAATGTTCAACTAAAATATTGATTATTATTGAAGCTTCTTACCCGAGAGTACAGCAGTGAATCAGTCCATCGCTCACGTCCATGCTAACATATCCAAGTCTACCTGAGACATTTTCGAATTGGTGTGTTTGGATAGGGGCGTTTAGCTTGCGAATATCAGCCTTTAACAGCTGATGTGCGAACAACGTGTACAATGTGTTGCCCTGGAAGTCAGTTATCATATCAGTCGCAAAAAAAAAGACTGAAAATATTGATATGTAAGATAGTATCCTTCAAGTTGGCGTAAATATCTTATTATATAAAGCAGAAGTCTTGGTGTTGGTCATGGGGTTTGCCGCGTGGCTCCACAGCGAAGCCCAAGTTTACAACTGTTCCCAATCGAAATGGAATATGCAAAATCTTTGACTCGGATGAGAAAGATAGGTAGATAGATAGATAGATAGATAGATAGATAGATAGCCCGCAAGGGCTTTTCTTCCGGCTGATACTTCTATGAATAGCAAAATACTCACCGTTAGATGGAGCGACCTGATGCAGTATATCGGTGGAACATAGTATGTCCAGAGAGAAATTTCCTGAAATTTCGCAACACGATGCATGTATTTTCTAAGAGTTGTGACTCCATAGGCAGACTTGGTTTTCTATAAAACTAGGGCACAGTTTAAGGTTCGCAAAATTGATTGCTTGACAAGTACTACTTTGTTATAATTGCGCGTATCATACTTTTAAATGAGTTGAGCATGAATTTAAGATTATGGTATGCAAGCAGAAATGCGGCAACTTTGCGGTGTGCAAAGTGGCAGGACATAACGCAGCGCGATCCTTTTTTCACTTGCACCGTGCCGTACTGCACACGGTGCCGTTGCCGCTCAAACGATAATTTCTCGTTGCAGGGGTCAGTTTTTTAGACTAAATATCACTGCCCATTTACCTGCAGTCCATTGCGCACATCAAGTAAGTAAATATTCGCATCGATCGTCCCTCTCTCTGCTACGGCACATGCTAAGATCCCGTCGGAAGCGCACACGCGTCCCGCATACTTGTGAAACTGTCGCGTCGAAACTTCCTAAAACACTGGCATTCGATCGGATCGACGACTTCAGATGCCTTCGCCACTGAAGCTTCTCTCCTCCCCTGCGTGTTATTTCACATACTGTTTTCAGAGGCTTTTCACCACTAACCAATGTGACATCCTGTATTTTTCTCTGAAGGCCTCGGATTCGAATGCTATTTTTGTCCCCTTCCGAACCTCGGGGCATTTTCACACAGCGAACCTTCCGGGGAAAAACTTGCAGGAACCAAAAAGAAATAATCTTGAAATTCTGGATCTTTTCTTGAAGGACAGAAAAAGGTTCACTGTGCGAAATTGAATGTAGGGAGTGGGATTATGGCACTGGGGAAACCCGGCTCCAGTGCCGCACCTGTACGGCACGGAAAGGGAGAGCGGCACCAGATACGCACCTGCCAGGCTCTAGTTTTGGGGGTTTGGCTGAGGTCAGAAAAAGTGAGGGTGCGGCATAGGTGCGAGACTAGAGGCGGAGTGTGACACAGGTGCCAAACTGGGCCGAGCTAGAGCCAAACCTATTTCACGCCTGTTGTCCTATTTTGGCACCAGATACACACCAGCCAGGCACCTGTACGGCACTCCTCGGGGGGGGGGGGGCAATCTAGTTTCGCACCCCACTCTTTTTGGTGCCGCACCGCTCGAAATCTGGTGCGGCTCATTCTTCAGGAAAAAAAAACGAGAAAGATGTGCACGAGAGCACGGCGAACAAAAGTGTGCGCCTGGTGCCCCACAGACTCCCCGTGAAAATCGCGAAGACTTCAACGCGAAACTCGGCTCCAGTGCCGCTCCAGATTTCGAGGGGTGCGGCTCCAAAAAAAGTGGGGTGCGAAACTAGATCCGCACCCCCCGAGGAGTGCCGTACAGGTGCCGGGCTGGTGCGTATCTGGTGCCAAAATAGGGCAGCAGGCGTGAAATAGGCTTGGCTCCAAATCGGCACCAGTTTGGCACCTGTGTCGCACCCCGGCTCTAGTTTCGCACCTACGCCGCACCCTCACTTTTTCTGACCCCTGCCAAACCGCCAAAACTAGAGCCTGACAGGTGCGTATCTGGTGCCGCTCTCCTTTTCGGAGCCGTACAGGTGCGGCACTGGAGCCGAGTTTCCCCAGTGTGGGTAGAATATAGAAGCTCAGGACAAGTGATGTGCTTGCCGCGTAAACATACGCAGTAGCTCTTTTGCGGTCTGGTCTTCAAGGTGATACTCTACTAGAAAAACGAACAACGTACCCTGATCGCAGACTGCCCAATATCCCACAATTTTACCGTGTACTCAATAGTTGCAGCAAACTGTTGGTTATTGTGCAGGGCAATATCGTATCCCACTGGTCCGTCTACCTTGGAGTCGCATTCAGACAGCAGGGAATCGTTATCCGCATAGCCCTCCTGAGAACATAATTGGATCAATTAATCTATAAATCTTTAATCTTTAATGAGTATAATAAATATTCAAATATTCAAATATAAAGCGCAATACCGGCCGGTTTTTGAAACACTTCGTGGACAACTGCATTCTCAAGTATCTTTGCTAAGTTTCATTAATTTACTCTATTGATAATGATAATTTGGGTAAGGTGCATAAAAAGTTGGTGTGCGCGATGTGCTAAAAAAAAACGGCCGGTATTTCTGACTGCCTTTTTTTTGTAATATTATGACGTAAAACTATATGCAGCGCAATATTCAGCAATTTACTCATTGTTACCCAAAAATCTTGTTGTAATTGTCCCGCCGTGGGCTTTCAGAATTCTTGATTCTCTACAATTGTTGACTCGCTCGAAGGGAGCACAAGCTCATGCCCAACTGCTGAAACTCAGCTCCCTATCCTATTAGTCAAGTTAGGACTATCCAAAGGAATATGCATTAGTTTTCCTTACGACATTATATATGCTACGTTTCTGAGCTGAAACCATTCTTCATACCAGAATCTTATCCAGACTCCACAACTTGAAACTCGGCCGGCGTAGTGAATCCATGCCTATCAGACAAAAGCGACGTCCTGAACTCTTGAACAGTTTGATTGCACCCACGAAGCCACAACTTGGAGCGGAGCTGAACCTGCAATAGGACAAACTTGAACAGTGTGGTAAAGCAGGTTATTCTGGCTGGCCCACAAAATATAAACGCATTCATTCACATTTGTATTAATATTTTTGTGCACAATACGCATGATATATAATGCGCATGCGCGGCACTCTGTGTATTTCATAACAAAAAGTGGAGGTCTGAAACAACCACTAGAATAGCGGCGATTTGTTAAAAGTTTGCTAGTTTTATAAGAGCAGTAAAAATTAAAATCACGGTTTAAAGGGACAGGCCCATCAAAGTAAACCTATATTTACGAAGTGTTCATAATGTGTATAAAGCATTTTTATTACAATATATGCAAACCAAATATCGCATTTTTATTTCATGATAAATTTGCATATACAGCTTGGAAAAAGCAGCTTTACGGTACACACGTACGATGAGCGCATCGGAAAAAAGTCCTCGAGGATGAAAGTAGGAGAACTTTGGTTTGCATATATTGTAATAAAAATGCTTTATACACATTATGAACACTTCGTAAATATAGGTTTACTTTGATGGGCCTGTCCCTTTAAAACAAAAAGCATTAGGCGTCGACTATTCTTCACAGACGACTAAATTGCAATTATGACGCTACCTTTCCTTTTCATTCCAATTTTCACAACGCTTTTGCTCCGCTACTATTGCATCGAAGGTTCTAAAGAAACAAAAATTTAAAACACGCAACTCGGAAACTTGTACTATGTACACGATTGTTCGCCTTTTCCTAAATGTGAACTTTCTCACACTTATAACTCGAATAGCTCATTTCGACGCGAACTACCAGTAGATTTGCTGAATGCGCGAACATGGGTTGCTGCGCTGCGGGGAAACTTGCCATACCATGCATTATTATCCGTTATCTATCAATCTATCTCTCCCGCACCTAATCACACCCGTATAGTGCTCGTTTCGCTGATAAGTATGCGCGCGTTCATTAAAGTCTCCAATGACTCCAAGTTGCGCGGCTAGCTATGCGCGCGTCTGCGAATCCGAGAAATTAGTGTTGTGGACAATTAGATTTCCATGTACTAAATTAAATTAATTACTTTTTTTGTATTGCTAGTTCTCGGACGTACAGGTGAGCGTGTAGCTAGCCGTGCTAGCCATGCAAATCCGTGCAAATCCTGTATTAAACTCTTTATAAAAAATCTAACCTGAAGGGTAAATTAAATGTAAAAGAGGGACACAAGAAGGTCTTCGCTTTAGTGGTATTCATGAAATTGAGGAACAAACTGACCTGACTACCGAGAAATGTGGCGAGTTCAATTCTGCATCGCACAGTTGAATGTTAAGGGGATGACCCTGCAAAGTAGACTACAATTTAATATATAGTGTTTCTTGTCATAATAAACAAGAACATACTAGCTCACTTTGTTGTTGTTATAGTTTTCTGTGCTCGAAATCGAAAATAGTGTTTGTGAAGCGCTGGAAAACAATGATGAAAATTTCTGAGCGCTTTATTTCAGCAAAAGATGTGAATATGCAGGGACGGTAGAAACATAGGTTGTATAGTTTATTACCTTCAGTTTCCGAAACCACAATTTTTCGTTGCTGAGGAACCTAAAAAAAAATTTTCGTTGCTGAGGAACCTAAAACCTAAAATTTTTCGTTGCTGAGGAACCTAAAAAACCTAAAAAATTCCATCGGATTCTCCGTTTCAAATATAGTAGGCTGAATTTTTTTCCAATTTTCAGTCGCAATATTCACGCTGTTTTCAGCAGTTTACCATGTCCAGTCATACACGACAATCAATCGTAGTTGTCACGCCCATTCGCGCTGATTGGGCAATATGCTCTATTAGGCGTGGCAATTGCGATATTGGCCAATCAGCGCGACTGGGCGTGACAACTACGATTGATTGTCGTGTATGACTGGACATGGTAAACTGCTGAAAACAGCGTGAATATTGCGACTGAAAATTGGAAAAAAATTCAGCCTACTATATTTGAAACGGAGAATCCGATGGAATCATCAAAAATAGGGGTAATTTGAAATGAGCCTGACCCTTTAAAGCAATGAGGTGGATAAGCTTCAACCATGTGTCGCGTTTCAGACAAAGACTTATTGGATTAGGGATGCATCATAAAGCAAAGGACGTGAACAAAATATTGGTCAATTGCAATTGCGTTCTGCCAATTTCTATAACTTAATGCCACTGGTGAAACTCCGCGCCCGTCGCGCTCAAAAAGAGGGTCCGATACAGGGGCGCGACGCAATCCTATTATGGGGCGCGGAACGTTGGCCATTGATGCGCCACAGATGTACAATTCCAATTGGCGCAACACTTAGGGAAGGCACGGCAAGTGCGTCAGAGGTTGGCAACTGCTGTTGGCCACTAATGCGCGCCACGGGCGTACTCACTGGGGAAACTCGGCTCCAGTGCCGCACCTGTACGGCACGGAAAAGGAGAGCGGCACCAGATACGCACCTGCCAGGCTCTAGTTTTGGGGATTTGGCTGGGGTCAGAAAAAGTGAGGGTGCGGCATAGGTGCGAGACTAGAGCCGGGGTGCGACACAGGTGCCAAACTGGTGCCGGTTTAGAGCCAAACCTATTTCACGCCTGTTGTCCTATTTTCGCACCAGATACGCACCAGCCAGGCACCTGTACGGCGCTCCTCGGGGGGTGCGGATCTAGTGTCGCACCCCACTTTTTTTGGTGCCGCACCCCTCGAAATCTGGAGCGGCACTGGAGCCGAGTTTCGAGTTGTAAGTGGCGCTCGCGCACCTCTGGCGCCCCCGCCGCACATCTTCGAGGGAGTGCGTTCCGCTCCAGCGGCGGACCCACTTTTTACGCGCGGCGATGGCTCGGAGTTTCACGTTGTCATCATTTTTCAGTCCTTTCTGCATCATACGCCATAAAAGCTTTACCTAACTGGCTTTCGATCTCAATAAACATAAAAAAATGCACAACTAATTATATTCACAACATAAAGTAACCAACTGACCAATAGAATCTGCGGCATACTGGTAGCACATTTACTATGAGCATTTTGGTCCTTATATGGGAGAAGATTACTTCAAGAATTTCGTTGGGAAGTCTATTAAAGGGATTTGTATCCCGATCGTCTATAGTAGTTGGTTCCATGTTCCGGTTCCACAAAAGTCTAGAAAGAGTATGTTTATATGTTTATTAGACTCTTAGAAAGAGCGCAAGACCAAAAATGACGATGTGAGGATTCAATAGTGTTAAAATTCGAAGTACGAATTGTTGGCGAAGGGACAAAAAAAAGAAATCACACACAAAGTAAGGATATGAAGAGAAGGAACAGGGTATCTAGAGACAGAACGCTATAGTCGTGCGTGTTCTCAAGAAACTTCGGTCACGCCATATTGCCGTATGGTGTGTGTCGTGCAGGTACTGCAGATGTCAGAGATGACATCTAGCGTCATGCAGGATACTGCAGAGCAGATGTCACCGTTGGCATTTTGTGTGATGCGGGGTACTGCAGATGTCAGGGTGACAAAGTAGAACTCCTTGTGGAAATTAGGCGAGCAGCACATGAATATCTAAACGTATTAAAGGGAGAGGCTCACGAGAAAAATGTTTTCATTAATTTACTTTCACAGAATGCCCGGAATTTAAGAAATATAGCCTAAAAAGCCTAGAACTCACTCACGAGTTATTTTCCGGCAAACAGTTCGGCCAGGTACCATTGTCAAGATCATAAATGCAAATAAATGCGGTATTTCTGAGATACCGGACATTCTGCGCAAGTAAATTGAAGAACACTTTTTGCATCGTGAGACTCTCTCTTTAAACGTAAACGTTCCGAACCTTCTTAGTGCCGTTGCGGGATAAATCGGAATCGGAGTAGCCGGGGAAAGTTGTGAATGAGAAGAGTATTGGGTAACCGTACTGCTATGGGAGAGTTGTTGGGGGGGGGGCTATATAATGGGATTTATGTGGTTTCTCATTCTGATCAAATATCCTGTGATTCTGATTATGAGATCGGGAAAATGTTCCTTGGTTCTTGACGTAGTGTTTGATCGAGTGATACTTTTTTTGAACCCATTTGGTTATGTTTTTAATTTAAAGAAATACCGGTCGGATTTTGAAACGCATCGTGGACAACTGAATTCGTACGTATTTATGCTAATTTGCTCGAATTTAGCTAGAATTTTTATTATAATTCACGTTCATTTGAATAAGCTGCATAAGAAGCTGCTCTACTAGATATGTTTCAAAAACCGGCCAGTATTTTGCTTTAAAGGGACAGGCCCACGGGAATAAAGTTTTCCTCATTATACTTTCACGGAATGTCCGGAATTTCAGAAATATTACTGTGAAAACAGCATTGCTTGAAGCCTATGCCTAGAACGGGCTATTGTACACCGCACCGCATAACCGCATGACCGCATGACCGCATAGACACCGCATGGACACCGCGTGCGGTCAAACACCGCATGGAAACCGCTCGAGTTCTACGTTCCTGGGGAGTGCATGCGTAGCCAGCCGCGTACCGCGCAGGGGCCCCCTACGCGGCTGGGTGCGCGGTGCCTCGGGGGCTCTGTTTCTGAACCGCGCAGCGCACCCCCAGCCAGCCGCGTAGGGGGGCACCGGCCAGCCGCGTAGGGGGCCACCGGCCAGCCGCGTAGGGGGGCAAAAAGAAGGTGCGACCGCCCCTGGCTGGGGGTGCTCTGCGCGGTTGGAGACCAGAGTTTACCAAACGCCGCGCGGACACCGCATGAAGTAGGCGCACACCGCATAGGCACCGCACGCATTATTCGGACACCGCACAGACACCGAAAGAGAATCCATCATATAAGTGCAAAATTCAACGTTGTGATTAAAGGGACAGGGTCATCTCGAAATTCTCCGTTTTAAAATTTCTATTTATAGTATGACCCGTGATGGTCAAAATGCGAAAATGGCAGAAAATTTCCTTTGCTCCTCGATCCAGGAGCAAGCAAAAAAGCTAAGCTACCTCAGCTGAATAAAAACAACTGGCTACCGTAGGCGTAGTCAAATTAGAGGTGCAGAGAGTGCTGAGAATATATAGAGGGTGGTGAGCGTCTCCAGCCCCACCACGCTATTTCGCACTTGTAACACAGTTTGGCGTACCGTCTGATTGCGGCTACGGTATGCCAGTTGTTGTTATTCAGCTGAGGTAGCTTAGCTTTTTGCTTGCTCCTGGCTCGAGGTGCAAAGGAAATTTTCTGCTATTTTCGCATTTTGACCATCATGGGTCATACTTTTAAAAAAGGGAATTTTCGAGATGACCCTGTCCCTTTAAGATAATGTCCTCAACATCCTATTTTCTGCGGGATTCATATATTTTAGAGTATAGATTGTTTGGTGTATTTTAACGTGGGATTACTGCATCCATTCTGTTTTACCCATTTACTTCTTTTGGGAGTGCTGTTTCATACAATGCGCCTATCACTGATTTGGCTCTGGGAGAACTTTTGGAATGACCTAATTATACGCATACTTCATTTTCAGTATAGTTTTTGTAGTATATTAAACTACCAGACGGCTGTGGCTGCCTGAGGTGACTATTCTGGCATCCTGCTAGAATGATCATACAGCTTCTCCCCTTTCTCCCAGAACACATTTCTCGCCTGGGACTGGTAGGCCTTTTCGTTCCATTTGCTATTTGATGACCTATCAGAGATTGTGAGATGCCTACCAAAATGCCCCACCACGCGTAAGGGAGAATACGAGAATAGGAGCTATGAAACTACGTTGCTAACTGTGTGAAAAGACTAGTGCTAACTGAGCAGAAATGGGGACACAAGCTCTGGCTTACAATCGCAGCACCAGAACTAATATACTTTAGCTGATTAATAGACCACACACTCCGTTTTTTGCCGTTACTACAGTAACTCACCAGCCATAAACGAACAAATGCACGACTTCATTTATTGCAATCAAATAATCTAATTTATTCTACTCAAACGTTTATTCAAAGAGTATGTGCCAATATAACCAGACTCATTTGCAATTTGCACTACGTTGAAATTTCTTGAGAGCTATCGAAAGGATGAAACATAGAAAGTAATTCAGATATACGCCAAGTCTAACTCATGCGAAGAAAAAAAGCTGGAATTCAGAAGTAACTTTTGGGAATAGAAAGCTCGTAACTTCCATGCGGTAGGATTGCCATATAGGCTATACATAGGTCAAGGGCACATATTAGGAAACGAGGTGGGTAACCGTTCTTAGACCGTAATACTGTAACTTTTTCAGCAAACCACCAAAGTCCTCCCTAAGTGGTTGTTAAATGATCAGTGACGGTGACTGGTCACCAAATGTTTCTTTTAAATGGAAACCCTTTCGTGACCGGCTGTCGACAAACATACGATTATGCTGACTACTGTAGTGAGAGTTGTAATCTGAACACCGAGTCATAGTTACAAGTTTTCCCCAAGCCCGTACAAAAATCTTAACTGGATTCACATTTACCATTACTAATTTCAGAAACTCCAAACGGGTATTGAGAGAGAAGAGTATAAAACACATACTGC